>JBBPBR010001210.1:0-46226 GCA_037974775.1 Cicer pinnatifidum | reverse complement strand
CGAAAATGACCTAATTGATCATCCAATGACACAAACACACCTATTGGATGCACAAGATTGGTTAAAAACCCTAATTGGACAAGAATAAGCCTAGGGAGGACGAAAATGACCTAAATGTTAATCCAATGACACAACTCAACCTATTGGATGCACAAGATTGGTTAGAAACCCTAATTGGACAAGAATAAGCTAGGGAGGACGAAAATGACCTAATTGATCATCCAATGACACAAACACACCTATTGGATGCACAAGATTGGTTAAAAACCCTAATTGGACAAGAATATGCCTAGGGAGGACGAAAATGACCTAATTGATCATCCAATGACACAAACACACCTATTGGATGCACAAGATCGGTTAAAAACCCTAATTGGACAAGAATAAGCCTAGGGAGGACGAAAATGGCCTAATTGATCATCCAATGACACAAACACACCTATTGGATACACAAGATTGTTTAAAAACCCTAATTGAACAAGAATATGCCTAGGGAGGACGAAAATGACCTAATTGATCATCCAATGACACAAATGAATTTATTGGATGCACAAGATTAGTTAAAAACCCTAATTGGACAAGAATAAGCCTAGGGAGGACGAAAATAACCTAATTGATCATCCAATGACACAAACACACCTATTGGATGCACAAGATTGGTCTAAAACTCTAATTGAACAAGAATATGCCTAGGGAGGACGAAAATGACCTAAATGTTAATCCAATGACACAAATGAAATTATTAAATGCACAAGATTGGTTAAAAACCCTAATTGGACAAGAATAAGCCTAGGGAGGACGAAAATGACCTAAATGTTAATCCAATGACACAACTCAACTTATTGGATGCACAAGATTGGTTAAAAACCCTAATTGGACAAAATAAGCCTAGGGAGGACGAAAACGACCTAATTGATCATCCAAAGACACAAACACACCTATTGGATGCACAAGATTGGTTAAAAACCCTAATTAGACAAGAATATGCCTAGGGAGGACGAAAATGACCTAATTGATCATCCAATGACACAAACACACCTATTGGATGCACAAGATCGGTTAAAAACCCTAATTGGACAAGAATAAGCCTAGGGAGGATGAAAATGACCTAATTGATCATCCAATGACACAAACACACCTATTGGATGCACAAGATCGGTTAAAAACCCTAATTGGACAAGAATAAGCCTAGGGAGGATGAAAATGACCTAATTGATCATCCAATGACACAAACACACCTATTGGATGCACAAGATTGGTTAAAAACCCTAATTGGACAAGAATAAGCCTAGGGACGACGAAAATGACCTAAATGTTAATCCAATGACGCAACTCAACTTATTGGATGCACAAGATTGGTTAAAAACCCTAATTGGACAAGAATAAGCCTATGGAGGACGAAAATGACCTAATTGATCATCCAATGACACAAACACACCTATTCGATGCACAACATTGGTTAAAAACCCTAATTGGACAAGAATAAGCCTAGGGAGGATGAAAATGACCTAAATGTTAATCCAATGACACAACTCAACTTATTGGATGCAAAAGATTGGTTAGAAACCCTAATTGGACAAGAATAAGCCTAGGGAGGACGAAAATGACCTAATTGATCATCCAATGACACAAACACACCTATTGGATGCACAAGATTGGTTAAAAACCCTAATTCGACAAGAATAAGCCTAGGGACGACGAAAATGACCTAAATGTTAATCCAATGACGCAACTCAACTTATTGGATGCACAAGATTGGTTAAAAACCCTAATTGGACAAGAATAAGCCTATGGAGGACGAAAATGACCTAATTGATCATCCAATGACACAAACACACCTATTGGATGCACAAGATTGGTTAAAAACCCTAATTGGACAAGAATAAGCCTAGGGAGGACGAAAATGACCTAATTGATCATCCAATGACACAAACACACCTATTGGATGCACATGATCGGTTAAAAACCCTAATTGGACCAGAAAATGCCTAGGGAGGACGAAAATGACCTAATTGATCATCCAATGACACAAATACACCTATTGGATGCACAAGATGGGTTAAAAACCCTAATTGGACAAGAATATGCCTAAGGAGGACGAAAATGACCTAAATGTTAATCCAATGACACAAATGAACTTATTAGATGTACAAGATTGGTTAAAAACCCTAATTGGACAAGAATAAGCCTAGGGAGGACGAAAATGACCTAATTGATCATCCAATGACACAAACACACCTATTGGATGCACAAGATTGGTTAAAAACCCTAATTGGACAAGAATATGCCTAGGGAGGACGAAAATGACCTAATTGATCATCCAATGACACAAACACACCTATTGGATGCACAAGATTGGTTAAAAACCCTAATTGGACAAGAATAAGCCAAGGGAAGACGAAAATGACCTAATTGATCATCCAATGACTCAAATGAACTTATTGGATGCACAAGATTAGTTAAAAACCCTAATTGGACAAGAATAAGCCTAGGGAGGACGAAAATAACCTAATTGATCATCCAATGACACAAACACACCTATTGGATGCACAAGATTGGTCTAAAACTCTAATTGGACAAGAATATGCCTACGGAGGACGAAAATGACCTAAATGTTAATCCAATGACACAAATGAACGTATTGGGTGCACAAGATTGGTTAAAAACCCTAATTGGACAAGAATAAGCCTAGGGAGGACGAAAATGACCTAATTGATCATCCAATGACACAAACACACCTATTGGATGCACAAGATTGGTTAAAAACCCTAATTGGACAAGAATAAGCCTAGGGAGGACGAAAATGACCTAATTGATCATCCATTGCCACAAACACACCTATGGGATGCACAAGATTGGTTAAAAACCCTAATTGGACAAGAATATGCCTTGGGAGGACGAAAATGACCTAATTGGTCATCCAATGACACAAACACACCTATTGGATGCAAAAGATTGGTTAAAAACCCTAATTGGACAAGAATAAGCCTAGGGAGGACGAAAATGACCTAATTGATCATCCAATGACACAAACACACCTATTGGATGCACAAGATTGGTTAAAAACCCTAATTGGACAAGAATAAGCCTAGGGAGGACGAAAATGACCTAATTGATCATCCAATGACACAAACACACCTATTGGATGCACAAGATTGGTTAAAAACCCTAATTGGACAAGAATAAGCCTAGGGAGGACGAAAATGACCTAATTGATCATCCAATAACACAAATGAACTTATTGGATGCACAAGATTAGTTAAAAACCCTAATTGGACAAGAATAAGCCTAGGGAGGACGAAAATGACCTAATTGATCATCCAATGACACAAACACACCTATTGGATGCACAAGATTGGTTAAAACCCTAATTGGACAAGAATATGCCTAGGGAGGACGAAAATGACCTAAATATGAATTCCATGACACAAACAAACTTATTGGATGCACAAGATTGGATAAAAACCCTAATTGGACAAGAATACGCCTAGGGAGGACGAAAATGACCTAAATGTTAATTCAATGACACAAACACACCTATTGGATGCACAAGATTGGTTAAAAACCCTAATTGGACAAGAATAAGCCTAGGGAGGACGAAAATGACCTAATTGATCATCCAATGACACAAACACACCTATTGGATGCACAAGATTGGTTAAAATCCCTAATTGGACAAGAATATGCCTAGGGAGGAGGAAAATGACCTAAATGTTAATCCAATGACACAAATGAACTTATTGGATGCACAAGATTGGTTAAAAACCCTAATTGGACAAGAATAAGCCTTGGGAGGACGAAAATGACCTAATTGATCATCCAATGACACAAACACACCTATTGGATGCACAAGATTGGTCAAAAACCCTAATTGGACAAGAATATGCCTAGGGAGGACGAAAATGACCTAAATATTAATTCAATGACACAAACAAAGTTATTGGATGCACAAGATTGGTTAAAAACCCTAATTGGACAAGAATAAGCCTAGGGAGGACGAAAATGACCTAATTGATCATCCAATGACACAAACACACCTATTGGATGCACAAGATTGGTTAAAAACCCTAATTGGACAAGAATATGCATAAGGGAGGACGAACATTACCTAAATATTAATTCAATGACACAAACAAACTTATCGGATGCACAAGATTGGTTAAAAACTCTAATTGGACAAGAATATGCCTAGGGAGGACGAATATGACCTAAATGTTAATCCAATAACACAAATGAACTTATTGGATGCACAAGATTGGTTAAAAACCCTAATTGGACAAGAATAAGCCTAGGGAGAACGAAAATGACCTAAATGTTAATCCAATAACACAACTCAACTTATTGAATGCACAAGATTGGTTAAAAACCCTAATTGGACAAGAATAAGCCTAGGGAGGACGAAAATGACCTAATTGATCATCCAATGACACAAACACACCTATTGGATACACAAGATTGGTTAAAAACCCTAGTTGGACAAGAATATGCCTAGGGAGGACGAAAATGACCTAATTGATCATCCAATGACACAAACACACCTATTGGATGCACAAGATTGGTTAAAAACCATAATTGGACAAGAATAAGCTTAGGGAGGACGAAAATGACCTAATTGATCATCCAATGACACAAACACACCTATTGGATGCACAAGATTGGTTAAAAACCCTAATTGGACTAGAATATGCCTAGGGAGGACGAAAATGACCTAAATATTAATTCAATGACACAAACAAAGTTATTGGATGCACAAGATTGGTTAAAAACCCTAATTTGACAAGAATAAGCCAAGGGAGGACGAAAATGACCTAACCGATCATCCAATGACACAAACACACCTATTGGATGCACAAGATTGGTTAAAAACCCTAATTGGACAAGAATAAGCCTAGGGAGGACGAAAATGACCTAATTGATCATCCAATGACACAAACACACCTATTGGATGCACAAGATTGGTTAAAAACCATAATTGGACAAGAATAAGCCTAGGGAGGACGAAAATGACTTAATTGATCATCCAATGACACAAACACACCTATTGGATGCACAAGATTGGTTAAAAACCCTAATTGGACAAGAATATGCCTAGGGAGGACGAAAATGACCTAAATGTTAATCCAATGACACAAATGAACTTATTGGATGCACAAGATTGGTTAAAAACCCTAATTGGACAAGAATAAGCATAGGGAGGACGAAAATGACCTAAATGTTAATCCAATGACACAGCTCAACTTATTGGATGCACAAGATTGGTTAAAAACCCTAATTGGACAAGAATAAGCCTATGGAGGACGAAAATGACCTAAATGTTAATCCAATGACACAACTCAACTTATTGGATGCACAAGATTGGTTAAAAACCCTAATTTGACAAGAATATGCCTAGGGAGGACGAAAAAGACCTAATTGATCGTCCGATGACACAAACACACCTATTGGATGCACAAGATTGGTTAAAAACCCTAATTGGACAAGAATAAGCCTAGGGAGGACGAAAATGACCTAATTGATCATCCAATGACACAAACACACCTATTGGATGCACAAGATTGGTTAAAAACCCTAATTGGACAAGAATAAGCCTAGGGAGGACGAAAATGACCTAATTGATCATCCAATGACACAAACACACCTATTGGATGCACAAGATTGGTTAAAAACCCTAATTGGACAAGAATATACCTAGGGAGGACGAAAATGACCTAATTGATCATCCGATGACACAAATGAACTTATCGGATGCACAAGATTAGTTAAAAACCGTAATTGGACAAGAATAAGCCTAGGGAGGACGAAAATAACCTAATTGATCATCCAATGACACAAACACACCTATTGGATGCACAAGATTGGTCTAAAACTCTAATTGGACAAGAATATGCCTAGGGAGGACGAAAATGACCTAAATGGTAATCCAATGACACAAATGAACTTATTAAATGCACAAGATTGGTTAAAAACCCTAATTGGACAAGAATAAGCCTATTGAGGACGAAAATGACTTAAATGTTAATCCAATGACACAACTCAACTTATTGGATGCACAAGATTGGTTAAAAACCCTAATTGGACAAGAATAAGCATAGGGAGGACGAAAATGACCTAATTGATCATCCAATGACACAAACACACCTATTGGATGCACAAGATTGGTTAAAAACCCTAATTAGACAAGAATATACCTAGGGAGGACGAAAATGACCTAATTGATCATCCAATGACACAAACACACCTATTGGATGCACAAGATCGGTTAAAAACCCTAATTGGACAAGAATAAGCCTAGGGAGGATGAAAATGACCTAATTGATCATCCAATGACACAAACACACCTATTGGATGCACAAGATTGGTTAAAAACCCTAATTGGACAAGAATAAGCCTAGGGACGACCAAAATGACCTAAATGTTAATCCAATGACGCAACTCAACTTATTGGATGCACAAGATTGGTTAAAAACCCTAATTGGACAAGAATAAGCCTATGGAGGTCGAAAATGACCTAATTGATCATCCAATGACACAAACACACCTATTGGATGCACAAGATTGGTTAAAAACCCTAATTGGACAAGAATAAGCCTAGGGAGGACGAAAATGACCTAAATGTTAATCCAATGACACAACTCAACCTATTGGATGCACAAGATTGGTTAGAAACCCTAATTGGACAAGAATAAGCTAGGGAGGACGAAAATGACCTAATTGATCATCCAATGACACAAACACACCTATTGGATGCACAAGATTGGTTAAAAACCCTAATTGGACAAGAATATGCCTAGGGAGGACGAAAATGACCTAATTGATCATCCAATGACACAAACACACCTATTGGATGCACAAGATCGGTTAAAAACCCTAATTGGACAAGAATAAGCCTAGGGAGGACGAAAATGACCTAATTGATCATCCAATGACACAAACACACCTATTGGATGCACAAGATTGGTTAAAAACCCTAATTGGACAAGAATATGCCTAGGGAAGACGGAAATGACCTAATTGATCATCCAATGACACAAATGAACTTATTGGATGGACAAGATTAGTTAAAAATCCTAATTGGACAAGAATAAGACTAGGGAGGACGAAAATGACCTAAATGTTAATCCAATGACACAACTCAACTTATTGGATGCACAAGATTGGTTAAAAACCCTAATTGGACAAGAATATGCCTAGGGAGGACTAAAATGACCTAATTGATCATCCAATGACACAAACACACCTATTGGATGCACAAGATCGGTTAAAAACCCTAATTGGACAAGAATAAGCCTAGGGAGGACGAAAATGACCTAATTGATCATCCAATGACACAAACACACCTATTGGATGCACAAGATTGGTTAAAAACCCTAATTGGACAAGAATATGCCTAGGGAGGACGAAAATGACCTAATTGATCATCCAATGACACAAATGAACTTATTGGATGCACAAGATTAGTTAAAAACCCTAATTGGATAAGAATAAGCCAAGGGAGGACAAAAATAACCTAAATGTCAATCCAATGACACAACTCTACTTATTGGATGCACAAGATTGGTTAAAAACCCTAATTGGACAAGAATAAGCCTATGGTGGACGAAAATGACCTAATTGATCATCCAAAGACACAAACACACCTATTGGATGCACAAGATTGGTTAAAAACCCTAATTGGACAAGAATAAGCCTAGGGAGGACGAATATGACCTAAATGTTAATCCAATGACACAACTCAACTTATTGGATGCACAAGATTGGTTAAAAACCCTAATTGGACAAGAATAAGCCTAGGGAGGACAAAAATGACCTAATTGATCATCCAATGACACAAAAACACCTATTGGATGCACAAGATTGGTTAAAAAGCCTAATTGGACAAGAATATGCCTAGGGAGGACGAAAATGACCTAAGTTATCATCCAATGACACAAACAAACCTAATGGATGAACAAGATTGGTTAAAAACCCTAATTGGACAAGAATAAGCCTAGGGAGGACGAAAATGACCTAATTGATCATCCAATGACACAAACACACCTATTGGATGCACAAGATTGGTTAAAAACCCTAATTGGACAAGAATATGCCTAGGGAGGACGAAAATGACCTAATTGATCATCCAATGACACAAACTCACCTATTGGATGCACAAGATCGGTTAAAAACCCTAATTGGACAAGAATAAGCCTAGGGAGGACGAAAATGACCTAATTGATCATCCAATGACACAAACACACCTATTGGATGCACAAGATTGGTTAAAAACCCTAATTGGACAAGAATATGCTTAGGGAGGACGAAAATGACCTAAATGTTAATCCAATGACACAAACACACCTATTGGATGCACAAGATCGGTTAAAAACCCTAATTGGACAAGAATAAGCCTAGGGAGGACGAAAATGACCTAATTGATCATCCAATGACACAAACACACCTATTGGATGCACAAGATTGGTTAAAAACCCTAATTGGAGAAGAATATGCCTAGGGAGGACGAAAATGACCTAATTGATCATCGAATGACACAAACAAACCTATTGGATGAACAAGATTGGTTAAAAACCCTAATTGGACAAGAATAAGCCTAGGGAGGACGAAAATGACCTAATTGATCATCCAATGACACAAACACACCTATTGGATGCACAAGATTGGTTAAAAACCCTAATTGGACAAGAATATGCCTAGGGAGGGCGAAAATGACCTAATTGATCATCCAATGACACAAACACACCTATTGGATGCACAAGATCGGTTAAAAACCCTAATTGGACAAGAATAAGCCTAGGGAGGACGAAAATGACCTAATTGATCATCCAATGACACAAACACACCTATTGGATGCACAAGATTGGTTAAAAACCCTAATTGGACAAGAATATGCCTAGGGAGGAAGAAAATGACCTAATTGATCATCCAAAGACACAAATGAACTTATTGGATGCACAAGATTAGTTAAAAACCCTAATTGGACAAGAATAAGCCTAGGGAGGACAAAAATGACCTAAATGTTAATCCAATGACACAACTCAACTTATTGGATGCACAAGATTGGTTAAAAACCCTAATTGGACAAGAATAAGCCTAGGGAGGACGAAAATGACCTAATTGATCATCCAATGACACAAACACACCTATTGGATGCACAAGATTGGTTAAAAACCCTAATTGGACAAGAACATGCCTAGAGAGGACGAAAATGACCTAATTGATCATCCAATGACACAAACACACCTATTGGATGCACAAGATCGGTTAAAAACCCTAATTGGACAAGAATAAGCCTAGGGAGGACGAAAATGACCTAATTGATCATCCAATGACACAAACACACCTATTGGATGCACAAGATTGGTTAAAAACCCTAATTGGACAAGAATATGCCTAGAGAGGACGAAAATGACCTAATTGATCGTCCAATGACACAAATGAACTTATTGGATGCACAAGATTAGTTAAAAACCCTAATTGGACAAGAATAAGCCTAGGGAGGACGAAAATAACCTAATTGATCATCCAATGACACAAACACACCTATTGGATGCACAAGATTGGTCTAAAACTCTAATTGGACAAGAATATGCCTAGGGAGGACGAAAATGACCTAAATGTTAATCCAATGACACAAATGAACTTATTGGATGGATGCACAAGATTGGTTAAAAACCCTAATTGGACAAGAATAAGCCTAGGGAGGACGAAAATGACCTAATTGATCATCCAATGACACAAACACACCTATTGGATGCACAAGATTGGTTAAAAACCCTAATTGGACAAGAATATGCCTAGGGAGGACGAAAATGACCTAATTGATCATCCAATGACACAAATGAACTTATTGGATGCACAAGATTAGTTGAAAACCCTAATTGGACAAGAATAAGCCTAGGGAGAACGAAAATAACCTAATTGATCATCCAATGACACAAACACACCTATTGGATGCACAAGATCGGTTAAAAACCCTAATTGGACAAGAATAAGCCTAGGGAGGACGAAAATGACCTAATTGATCATCCAATGACACAAACACACCTATTGGATGCACAAGATTGGTTAAAAACCCTAGTTGGACAAGAATATGCCTCGGGAGGACGAAAATGACCTAATTGATCATCCAATGACACAAATGAACTTATTGGATGCACAAGATTGGTTAAAAACCCTAATTGGACAAGAATAAGCCTAGGGAGGACGAAAATGACCTAATTGATCATCCAATGACACAAACACACCTATTGGATGCACAAGATTGGTTAAAAACCCTAATTGGACAAGAATATGCCTAGGGAGGACGAAAATGACCTAAATGATAATCCAATGACACAAATGAACTTATTGGATGCACAAGATTGGTTAAAAACCCTAACTGGACAAGAATAAGCCTAGGGAGGACGAAAATGACCTAATTGATCATCCAATGACACAAACACACCTATTGGATGCACAAGATTGGTTAAAAACCCTAATTGGACAACAATAAGCCTAGGGAGGACGAAAATGACCTAACTGATCATCCATTGACACAAACACACCTATTGGATGCACAAGATTGGTTAAAAACCCTAATTGGACAAGAATATGCCTAGGGAGGACGAAAATCACCTAAATATTAATTCAATGACACAAACAAACTTATCGGATGCCCAAGATTGGTTAAAAACCTAATTGGACAAGAATAAGCCTAGGGAGGACGAAAATGACCTAATTGATCATCCAATGACACAAACACACCTATTGGATGCACAAGATTGGTTAAAAACCCTAATTGGACAAGAATATGCCTAGGGAGGACGAAAATGACCTAATTGATCATCCAATGACACAACACACCTATTGGATGCACAAGATTGGTTAAAAACCCTAATTGGACAAGAATAAGCCTATGGAGGTCGAAAATGACCTAATTGATCATCCAATGACACAAACACACCTATTGGATGCACAAGATTGGTTAAAAACCCTAATTGGACAAGAATATGCCTAGGGAGGACGAAAATGACCTAATTGATCATCCAATGACACAACACACCTATTGGATGCACAAGATTTGTTAAAAACCCTAATTGGACAAGAATATGCCTAGGGAGGACGAAAATGACCTAAATATTAATTTAATTACACAAACAAAGTTATTGGATGCACAAGATTGGTTAACAACTCTAATTGGACAAGAATAAGCCTAGGGAAGACGTAAATGACCTAATAGATCATCCAATGACACAAACACACCTATTGGTTGCACAAGATTGGTTAAAAACCCTAATTGGACAAGAATATGCATAGGGAGGACGAAAATGACCTAAATATTAATTCAATGACACAAACAAACCTATCGGATGCACAAGATTGGTTAAAAACCCTAATTGGACAAGAATAAGCCTAGGGAGGACGAAAATGACCTAATTGATCATCCAATGACACAAACACACCTATTGGATGCACAAGATTGGTTAAAAACCCTAATTGGACAAGAATATGCCTAGGGAGGACGAAAATGACCTAATTGATCATCCAACGACACAAACACACCTATTGGATGCACAAGATCGGTTAAAAACCCTAATTGGACAAGAATAAGCTTATGGAGGACGCAAATGACCTAATTGATCATCCAATGACTCAAACACACCTATTGGATGCACAAGATTGGTTAAAAACTTTAATTGGACAAGAATATGCCTAGGGAGGACGAAAATGACCTAATTGATCATCCAATGACACAAACACACCTATTGGATGCACAAGATCGGTTAAAAACCCTAATTGGACAAGAATAAGCCTAGGGAGGACGAAAATGACCTAATTGATCATCCAATGACACAAACACACCTATTGGATGCACAAGATTGGTTAAAAACCCTAATTGGACAAGAATATGCCTAGGGAGGACGAAAATGACCTAATTGATCATCCAATCACACAAATGAACTTATTGGATGCACAAGATTGGTTAAAAACCCTAATTGGACAAGAATAAGCCTATGGAGGACGAAAATGACCTAATTGATCATCCAATGACACAAACACACCTATTGGATGCACAAGATTGGTAAAAAAAACCCTAATTGGACAAGAATAAGCCTAGGGATGACGAAAATGACCTAAATGTTAATCCAATGACACAACTCAACTTATTGGATGCACAAGATTGGTTAAAAACCCTAATTGGACAAGAATAAGCCTAGGGACGACGAAAATGACCTAATTGATCATCGAATGACACAAACACACCTATTAGATGCTCAAGATTGGTTAAAAACCCTAATTGGACAAGAATAAGCCTAGGGAGGAAGAAAATTACCTAATTGATCATCCAATGACACAAACACACCTATTGGATGCACAAGATTGGTTAAAAACCCTAATTGGACAAGAATAAGCCTAGGGAGGACGAAAATGACCTAAATGTTAATCCAATGACACAACTCAACTTATTGGATGCACAAGATTGGTTAAAAACCCTAATTAGACAAGAATAAGCCTAGGGAGGAGGAAAATAACCTAATTGATCACCCAATGACACAAACACATCTATTGGATGCACAAGATTCGTTAAAAACCCTAATTGGACAAGAATATGCCTAGGGAGGACGAAAATGACCTAATTGATCATCCAATGACACAAACACACCTATTGGATAAACAAGATTGGTTAAAAACCCTAATTGGACAAGAATATGCCTAGGGAGGACGAAAATGACCTAATTGATCATCCAATGACACAAACACACCTATTGGATGGACAAGATTGGTTAAAAACCCTAATTGGACAAGAATAAGCCTAGGGAGGACGAAAATGACCTAATTGATCATCCAATGACACAAACACACCTATTGGATGCACAAGATTGGTTAAAAACCCTAATTGGACAAGAATATGCCTAGGGAGGACGAAAATGACCTAATTGATCATCCAATGACACAAACACACCTATTGGATGCACAAGATTGATTAAAAACCTTAATTGGACAAGAATAAGCCCAGGGACGACGAAAATGACCTAAATGTTAATCCAATGACACAACTCAACTTATTGGATGCACAAGATTGGTTAAAAACCCTAATTGGAAAAGAATATGCCTAGGGAGGAAGAAAATGACCTCAATATTAATTTAATGACACAAACAAACTTATCAGATGCACAAGATTGGTTAAAAACCCTAATTGGACAAGAATAAGCCTAGGGAGGACGAAAATGACCTAATTGATCATCCAATGACACAAACACACCTATTGGATGCACAAGATTGGTTAAAAACCCTAATTGGACAAGAATATGTCTAGGGAGGACGAAAATGACCTAAATATTAATTCAATGACAAAAACAAACTTATTGGATGCACAAGATTGGTTAAAAACCCTAATTGGACAAGAATAAGCCTATGGAGGACGAAAATGACCTAATTGATCATCCAATGACACAAACACACCTATTGGATGCACAAGATTGGTTAAAAACCCTAATTGGACAAGAATAAGCCTGGGGAGGACGTAAATGACCTAAATGTTAATCCAATGACACAACTCAACTTATTGGATTCACAAGATTGGTTAAAAACCCTAATTGGACAAGAATAAGCCTATGGAGGACGAAATTGACCAAATTGATCATCCAATGACACAAACACACCTATTGGATGCACAAGATTGGTTAAAAACCCTAATTGGACAAGAATAAGCCTAGGGAGGACGAAAATGACCTAAATGTTAGTCCAATGACACAACTTAACTTATTGGATGCACAAGATTGGTTAAAAACCCTAATTGGACAAGAATATGCCTAGGGAGGACGAAAAAGACCTAATTGATCATCCAATGACACAAACACACCTATTGGATGCACAAGATTGGTTAAAAACCCTAATTGGACAAGAATATGCCTAGGGAGGACGAAAATGACCTAATTGATCATCCAATGACACAAACACACCTATTGGATGCACAAGATTGGTTAAAAACCCTAAATGGACAAGAATAAGCCTAGGTAGGACGAAAATGACCTAATTGATCATCCAATGACACAAACACACCTATTGGATGCACAAGATGTTGAGACAAAATCTCTCAAATGATTTTAATGATAACAAAATTGCTTAAAGATTATGATTGTGATTAATGACTAACATGTGTTCTTGAGTGTATTCATACAAGAAGATAGGTTGTTAATCATTAAAGCAAAAAGGAAGTAAAATATGTTTGAAATCTGAGGATGGAAATTGCTGCAAACGTGAGGATGGAACTTGCTGCAAATGTGAGGATGAAAATTGCTAACCGTGAGGATGGCATGCATTTTGGAAAAACTCCAAATCTGGGCAATCTGATCCATCATCAATACAAATGTGTTTATTCAAATGCATAACAAGACAAACTTGAATAAACAAAGCATTTAAATCAAGAGTCAAAAGGTCAAAGGAAAAAAGTTGAATATAGCTAGATCTAGAAAGTAGAGGATGGCAGCATAGGCCGAGGATAGGCCAGAAAAAGTGAAAGCTACTCTTCAAGCATGTGCAAAGGCTAAAATCAGATTATTAAATGTGTTTGCATGAATATATATGTGAAGAAGTCAAGTTGAAGAAAGGCAACTTGAAACAAGCCAAAAATAGAAGATCACATGTGAAGGCAAAAGCTTTCTCTCTCTTGTCAACATCACCTCAAAAGGTGAAACCAACCAAGACCTTAAAGTCTTCGAAAATTGCAGCTCACATGGTCAAACAACAGCTGTAAATTGCTGGAAAAAGAGAATTGACAAGGACTTGTCAAGATCAAGTTTCAAGAATTGTGAGGATGGCTATAATGGCAATTCCGTAAATATGATGAAAGACTTGGATTGTTTTGAAACAAGCTCCAACGGTCATCAAGGGCTTGGATCTCTATAAAATGCAAACAAGCTCTCCAATGGAAGACACACACCACACTTGCATAAAAAGATCAAGCATCTTAAAGCTATCAAGAGCAAAAACACCCTCCTTCTTACTTTCTTTGATCCTACACTATATCTTTGTAAATCCTTTAAGAAAGTATTAAGTATCAATCACTCTCATATCACTTTGTAATTTCCTAGTGAGTTACACTTGGAAATATTCGGAAATTGATTGTAAGCTTGGTGAAGCTAAAGAATACACGGGTTGTAATCATCCTCGGGTTGAGGATTGATCTGTTTGAAAGTTAGTGAAATCTCACAAGGGTGTGAGGACTGGACGTAGCCATCTTTGGGTGAACCAGTATAAAATTGTGTGTGTGTCCCTCATATTCTACTCCTACTCTTTTGCTCAACTTAGATCTAAAGATTTGAAAAATCCCATCCTTGAGCTACCCATCCTCAGCGAGAGGATAGTTTTTAAAACACTTGAAATTATTTTTAAACAGCAAAATCCCTATTCAACCCCCCTTCTAGTGATATTTAGCTACATCAATTGGCATCAGAGCAAGGTTCTCTAAAAAATACACCTAACGGTGTAAGAGAAAAAGATCCAAAAAGAAAAATGTCAAAAGCTAAGTATATTCCTGAAGGAGGATCATCCAGCCGACCTCCCTACTTTGATGGTACAGATTACTATCACTGGAAAGGTAAGATGAGGCTATTTCTCATATCACAAGACAACAACATGTGGTCTGTGGTGGAAAATGGAGATCATGTCATTAGAACCAACAACGCAGATGCAAACTCCGATGAGAAACCTCAAGCACAATGGACGGCGGATGAAAATGCAAAGGTACTCCTAAACTCTAAAGCTCATTTATTTCTAACGTGTGCTTTGTGCAGGGAAGAATATGATAGAGTTGAAGAGTGTAAAAACGCAAAGGAACTCTGGGATACTCTAAGGATCCATCATGAAGGATCAAGCCATGTAAAAGAAGCACGGATAGATATGGGAGTAAGAGAATTCGAACTATTCGAAATGAAGGAGGAGGAAACTATTGATGAAATGTTCTCAAGGTTAACAATCATATTAAACAACTTGAGATCTCTTGGAAAGGTATATTCCGTTCATGAAAGGATAAGAAAAATCCTAAGAAGTTTACCAAAAGAATGGAGGCCAATGGTAACTGCCATTACAGAAGCAAGAGATTTGACCAACATGAAATTAGAAGATTTGGTTGGAACTCTAAGAGCTCATGAACCATTGTTGTTGGCGGACAAACCAATCAAAAAGGGAAGAATGGTTGCTCTAAAAACCAGCCAAACAGAAAGTTCATCTTCTAAAAAGAATGAAGATGGCATAACAAAGGAAAACACAGAGTATCCTCTGTCTGAGGATGAGGATGAACTCGCGCTGCTTTCTAGAAGACTATAGAGGTTGATAAACAGAAGAGGACAGAATAGAGGATCCCCTCAAAAAGAAAAAGGTTACAAAAGTCAAATAACTTGTTATGGATGCAACAAGATAGGACACTACAAAACTGAGTGTCCTCTCAACAAAAGGAACTCTAGAAAATTTCCATACAAAAACAAATCCATGATGATCACTTGGGATGATAGTGACGAGTCATCCTCGGAGCAAGAAAAGGAAGAAGAGGCCAACCTATGTCTCATGACAAAATCAGAAACTGAGAAGGTAAGTATCACAAATCTATGTCCTAATTGTGAAGAATTAGAAATTGAATTTGATAGCCTCTTAAATGACTCAAACACTTTATCTAAAACATGTATATTTCAAAAAAACCAACTTGTTGAGATAAAGAGACAAAATGAGGAGCTTAAGAAAAAGAATGATGAATATGTTAAAATCATTCAAGATTTGCAGCAATCTCAATTTCAAAATTCTGAGAAACAAAAATTTTTAAACATGGAAATAGTTGAAACTCATCCTCCTGACGAGGATGCAGAAAAGGAATTTGTCAAATCTACAGAAACATTTCAAAAGATAATGGGATCTCAATCTGGAATATTTGACAAGGCGGGTATTGGTTTTAAAAGTTCTCAAAAACAAAAATTATATGGAAATTTTTTCTTGCCAAAAAAACTAGAGGATAGGCCGAAATGCACATTTTGCAAAAAACATGGGCATACTTCCAAAATTTGTCATGCTAAGAGGAAAGCTAATAATGTAAAGGCAGCTTGCTTATTTTGTGGTAAACATGGGCACCATGAGTCTATTTGCTATCATAAAAGAAATGTCCTTTCAAGAGGAAAAACTAACCAACAAGGACCCAAAGCTATATGGGTACCTAAGTCTCTTTTAAACTCCAAAACAGGTTCATCCTCTAATCAACAAAAGAAAGCCTTGGTACTTGGACAGTGGCTGCTCAAGGCATATGACGGGAGATAAGCACTGTTTCATGTCATTAGAAATAAAGGATGGAGGATCGGTCACATTTGGTAATAATGATAAAGCTCAAATAAAAGGAACAGGTATTATTGGTAAAAATAATTCTGCAAAAATTGGAAATGTTCAATATGTTGATGGCTTAAAACATAACTTGCTAAGCATTAGTCAATTATGTGATAGTGGTTATGAAGTTATTTTTAAGCCTACTCTATGTGAGGTTAAGCACTCATCCTCGGGTAGAGTTTTATTTTCCGGAATTAGAAAAAAGAATTTATATGAACTTTATCTTGATGATTTACCCACTGAATCTTGTTTTGTATCTATTGAAAAAGATAAATGGATTTGGCACAAAAGAGCGGGTCACACAAGCTTAAACACTATTTCTAAATTAGCAAATTTAGAATTAGTAAAAGGTCTTCCAAAAATCAATTTTGATAAAGACAAAGTTTGTGAAGCTTGTGTAAAAGGAAAACAAGTTAAAAGTAGTTTTCACTCTAAAAACTTTGTTTCAACAAATCATCCTCTTGAACTTATTCATATTGATCTTTTTGGTCCTATCAAAACTCCAAGTCTTAGTGGAAAAAGATATGGTTTTGTGATTGTTGATGACTTTTCTCGTTTTACTTGGGTTCTATTTTTAAAACATAAAGATGAAGCCTTTGAGGCATTCCACCATTTTTACAAAAAGATTCAAAATGAAAAAGGATCAAAAATTAATTCGGTAAGAAGTGACCATGGAGGAGAATTTGAAAATGAATCCTTTAAAAATCTTTGTGAAGAAAATGGTATTTCACACAACTTTTCTTGTCCAAGAACTCCCCAACAAAATGGGGTTGTTGAAAGGAAAAATAGAACTTTACAAGAAATGGCTAGAACTATTTTAAATGAAGCCAACATTGAAAAATATTTTTGGGCCGAAGCCATCAACACTGCTTGTTATGTTTCTAATCGCACATCCATTAGAAAAATTTTAAACAAAACTCCATATGAATTATGGAAGGGGAGAAAGCCAAATATTTCCTATTTTCACATATTTGGGTGTTATTGCTACATTCTAAATAACAAAGAAAATTTGGGAAAGTTTGATCCAAAATCTGATAAAGGAATTTTTCTAGGATACTCCACAACGTCAAAAGGTTATAGAATATATAATCTTAGGACTCAAACTGTGGAGGAATCCATGCATGTTATTTTTGATGAGTTTGATGACTTGTGTTTAGAGAAGTTGGATAAAAATGAAGAAGATGAACAATCAACATCTCAAGTACCCGGTCCTCACGGAGAGGATGAGTCTGACCCAACCTCTCAGCAACTTCCAAGAGGATGGAAAACAGTCACACATCATCCTCCAGATCTAATCATTGGAAATACTGAGGATGGCGTTAGAACCAGAAATTCTCTAAGGGAAAGCACTAACAACATGGCCATGATATCACAAGTTGAACCCAAAATGGTTGATCAAGCTATTGGTGACAAATCATGGGTTGAAGCTATGATGGAAGAACTCTCTCAATTTGAAAGAAACAAGGTATGGAATCTTGTACCCCATCCTCTGGACAAATCTATTATTGGAACTAAATGGATATTTAGAAACAAATTAAATGAGGATGGAGAAGTCATTAGAAATAAAGCAAGACTAGTGGCTCAAGGGTATAATCAACAAGAAGGAATTGATTATGATGAGACATTCGCACCCGTAGCAAGACTTGAAGCAATAAGAATACTCTTAGCTTATGCTACTCATAAAGGTATTAAACTTTTTCAAATGGATGTGAAAAGTGCCTTTTTGAATGGGTTCTTAAATGAGGAAGTGTATGTTCGTCAACCTCCTGGGTTTGAGGATGAGAAGCGGCCAAACCATGTGTTCAAACTCTCAAAAGCTCTTTATGGTTTAAAGCAAGCTCCTAGAGCTTGGTATGAGAGGTTAAGCTCTTTTCTAAAAGAAAATGGATTCATTAGAGGGCAGATTGATACTACTCTTTTCAAGAAGACACTTGAAAAGGATTTATTGATTGTTCAAATATATGTCGATGACATTATATTTGGATCCACAAATGAAAAGATGTGTAAAGATTTCTCAAATCTCATGCAAAGTGAGTTTGAGATGAGTATGATGGGGGAATTGAAATTCTTCCTTGGTCTACAAATCAAACAACGAGAGGATGGTATTTTTATATCACAAGAAAAATACATCAAGGATTTGCTCAAAAAATACAACATGAGTTCAGCCAAGAGTATGGGAACTCCTATGCACCCATCCTCCATCCTCCACAAAGATGATGAAGGAACTCCAATTTCTGAAAAGGAGTACAGAGGGATGATAGGATCCTTGTTGTATTTAACAGCAAGTAGACCGGACATAGTCTTTGCAGTCGGTCTTTGTGCAAGATTCCAATCCTCTCCTAAAGAATCTCATCTCACCGCCGTGAAAAGGATCTTTAGATACCTTGTTGGCACTATAAATCTGGGAATATGGTACAAGAAGTGTTCCAATCTTGACCTTAAAGCCTATTGTGATGCGGACTACGCTGGAGACAAAGTTGAAAGAAAAAGCACAAGTGGTGCATGCCAAATTCTTGGAAAATCACTAATAAGTTGGTCATGCAAAAAGCAAAGTACCATTGCTCTTTCAACCACTGAAGCAGAGTATGTATCAGCCGCTCAATGTTGCTCACAACTACTTTGGATCAAAAATCAACTTGAGGATTATTCACTAAGGTACACAAAAATTCCCATCCTCTGTGATAATACAAGTGCAATAAATCTTTCTAAAAATCCCATTCAACATTCTAGATCTAAGCACATTGAAATTAAACATCATTTTATAAGAGATCATGTGCAAAAAGGGGATTTAGAACTGATTTTTATTGACACTGAAAATCAACTAGCAGATATTTTTACCAAACCTCT
The DNA here is from genome assembly GCA_037974775.1 of Cicer pinnatifidum. Lineage (NCBI taxonomy): Eukaryota > Viridiplantae > Streptophyta > Magnoliopsida > Fabales > Fabaceae > Cicer > Cicer pinnatifidum. The sequence continues at coordinate 26,036 of JBBPBR010001210.1, read as the reverse complement.
CCAAGAGGATAGGTTCAAAAAGATCTTGGAGGAACTCTCAATTCTTAATTTTTCTGAAATTAATTGATTTATCTTAAGTGTGTTCCTTTATTATATTTTTAATTTTTTAAATCAATCCCAAAATTATCTGCTGTTTTATTTGAATATGAATATTCTTTTTAAGTATAAACCTGTGAGGATAGCAAAACCACCAGAGGACGGAATGTCTTTATTGGTGTAATATCACGTGACCTGCCAGCATAGGAAGAGAGCACGCGCCTCTCTATCTGATTGGTCAAATCATGTGGCGCCTGCCTCCGTGATTCTCGCTGGGCATTAAATGCAGAAACGGCTACATGTTCCCAGCCGTTCATATCATCATCACGCTAGGTCATAGGCATACAGCGCAATTAATGTTTACGCTCTCTCACACGTTTCCTCCCACGCTCATCTGCACGACTTCCATTCCTCTCTCTCTCTTACACTTCCATCCTCCATCCCTTGTCACTCATCGTTCATCCGTTCCAAACCATCTCTCTGCCCAGTTGCTTCCCACATCATTTTTCTTCAATGGCTCGAACCAAAGTAACTGCAAAACGAAAAATCTCTTATCAAGAAGAAGAAGAAGAAAATCAAGATGTTTACTCAAGCACAGAATCAGACTATAATGAAGAAACCCAATCTGAAGGAACATCTCTGTCCATCGTTCCTTTTTCTCAGCCTTCCAAAAGTTCCTCTTCTCCTTCGTTCACTCCTAAACGATCGAAAAGATCATTCTTCTCAGCACCGATCAGACGCTCCTCCAGAATCATGTCTGGGGCTGTTTTCATCAAAAAGGCCGATCCCTCAAGACAATACTGTTTATGTCATCCACTCTGATGATTCAGAGGAAACTCAACCTTCAGAACTTCCACAACAGCCGCCTACTAGGAAATCCACATCCAAAGCCTCAGCTCCCAAAAATGTTAAACCTGTTACTCCAAAACCCTCATCTTCATCAGTAAAAATCTGTGACATTACCGCTTTGTTCGATTCGGCTGAGTTAGAAACTAATTATGTTCAAAAATGGCAAAGCAAATCTATTGTAAATGGGAAGAAAATCGATCTGGCTGATATCACACAAGGTGGATTCAATGTGGAAGAAATGTTTGACCAACTAGGGTGGACTTCTTTATTCAAAATCAGTGAGCCTCAATATCCTCGCCTAGTTCGTGCATTCTATGCTGCTGCAAATGGTTCAAAATACTCCACCAGTTTTAGTATGGTACTAAAAGGTGTTCATATGGAGATAAGTCCAACCACATTATGTCAAATTCTTGACATACGTAATGAAGGAGCTGACCACTTACCAAAAAGATGGTATTCAAAAGGTCTCATCACCAGGACCTCTGTTCTTGAAAACATTCTCATCAAAACTCCAAAACCGTTAGTGGCTTCTAATCTCCGTCCAATTTGTCGTATCCTTCATAACATTTGTGTCCACTCTATTACACCTCGAGCTGGCAGCTTTGAGAAAGTCACTGAACTGGATATCATGATAATTCATCACTTAATGACTGCCTCTCCTCTTCACTTAGGAAATGTAATTTTCTGGTTTATGTTGAATGCTGCTTTGATGGCAAGGTCTGCTCCCTATGGAATGTTATTAACTAAGGTTTTCAAATTCTTCAAAGTCCCACTTGATGATGAACCGTGTGTTCATTTCAATAACACTTTTTCCATTAAAAATATTAAACAGATGAAGTTTAAGCTTGAAAACCTCCCTGCCTCCAAGAAAAGAAAAACACGAGAGTCCACTACTCCCTCTCAAAAATCTGAAACAGCCACCATTCAACCACCACAAGAGGATATGCCATCACCACTTATCCAAGAACCAAATTCTCCACTGCGTCACTCTCCTGCTCCGGATTCACCTGTTCTACCATCTCCTCAAGCTTCACCAATTCACCATCCAACTCCTTCTCATGAAGCCGATCCACTCCCTAAGGATACCTTTACACCAACCCCTCGTCACAATATGGAAAATGGTGAGGAGCTTTATTTTGATCTTAATCTGTCTTATCCTCCCTCTCCTATGGACATGCCTGTGGCTTCTCCTTCAACTATGCAAATGGAAGAAAATGTGATTCTGCAACCAGATATTTCGCAACAACTTCCTATTTCTCCTGTTGCAGCTCATGAAGAACCCATCCAACCTCTCCCTGAGGTTACAGGTCGGTTTAGTTCTCTTGAATCCTTTTTCACTGCCACAACTCATAACCATTCGAAGGACAAGGCTGGGAGCTCTCAGAATAAGAGTTCCAGTGTAAATGATAAGCCTAAGGATTCGGTTCCTAGCACAAGGATTGAGGACAACAAGGAACAAAAGCAAATGAACCTGCTAAAATTGATTAGGAAGGATCAGAAGAAAATCCTTCAAAGCTTCACTCACTTTCAGAACTCTTTGGTTCAGTTTGGTCTCATTTTAGAATGGGTTACCAAACACTTGGCTCCCACTATTGCTCCTGGAGATCATCCTCCTGAGCTACCAGCCCAGCCTTCCTCTGTTGTTCCATCACCTTCATCCTCATCAGCCGAGCCTTCCCTATCTGATTAACCATGTGGTTATTTCTTTTTGCTGCTGCCAAATTCAGGGGGAGAATGATTATGCTTTTTGATTATCTAGTTGCTTTGTGTTAATGATGTTTTGTGCTAAACAGTTTGAATTATTGTGCTGCTTATGTTTGTTAAGTTGAATTGTTATGTTGACATGTTTATGCTGTGTTGAACATATCTTTAAATCATTATCTTATTATCATGATGTTTTATGATTAAAATCATGTTATCTCAACACCTTGGCATACATTTAGGGGGAGTAATGATTTATAGTTTTAAAAATTATTACACATATGATTGAGGGGGAGCATAAACATTTTATCTTTGTCTTATTTAAAATCATAATCTAAAGAATTTTGTCATCATCAAAAAGGGGGAGATTGTTGAGACAAAATCTCTCAAATGATTTTAATGATAACAAAATTGCTTAAAGATTATGATTGTGATTAATGACTAACATGTGTTCTTGAGTGTATTCATACAAGAAGATAGGTTGTTAATCATTAAAGCAAAAAGGAAGTAAAATATGTTTGAAATCTGAGGATGGAAATTGCTGCAAACGCGAGGATGGAACTTGTTGCAAATGTGAGGATGAAAATTGCTAACCGTGAGGATGGCATGCATTTTGGAAAAACTCCAAATCTGGGCAATCTGATCCATCATCAATACAAATGTGTTTATTCAAATGCATAACAAGACAAACTTGAATAAACAAAGCATTTAAATCAAGAGTCAAAAGGTCAAAGGAAAAAAGTTGAATATAGCTAGATCTAGAAAGTAGAGGATGGCAGCATAGGCCGAGGATAGGCCAGAAAAAGTGAAAGCTACTCTTCAAGCATGTGCAAAGGCTAAAATCAGATTATTAAATGTGTTTGCATGAATATATATGTGAAGAAGTCAAGTTGAAGAAAGGCAACTTGAAACAAGCCAAAAATAGAAGATCACATGTGAAGGCAAAAGCTTTCTCTCTCTTGTCAACATCACCTCAAAAGGTGAAACCAACCAAGACCTTAAAGTCTTCGAAAATTGCAGCTCACATGGTCAAACAACAGCTGTAAATTGCTGGAAAAAGAGAATTGACAAGGACTTGTCAAGATCAAGTTTCAAGAATTGTGAGGATGGCTATAATGGCAATTCCGTAAATATGATGAAAGACTTGGATTGTTTTGAAACAAGCTCCAACGGTCATCAAGGGCTTGGATCTCTATAAAATGCAAACAAGCTCTCCAATGGAAGACACACACCACACTTGCATAAAAAGATCAAGCATCTTAAAGCTATCAAGAGCAAAAACACCCTCCTTCTTACTTTCTTTGATCCTACACTATATCTTTGTAAATCCTTTAAGAAAGTATTAAGTATCAATCACTCTCATATCACTTTGTAATTTCCTAGTGAGTTACACTTGGAAATATTCGGAAATTGATTGTAAGCTTGGTGAAGCTAAAGAATACACGGGTTGTAATCATCCTCGGGTTGAGGATTGATCTGTTTGAAAGTTAGTGAAATCTCACAAGGGTGTGAGGACTGGACGTAGCCATCTTTGGGTGAACCAGTATAAAATTGTGTGTGTGTCCCTCATATTCTACTCCTACTCTTTTGCTCAACTTAGATCTAAAGATTTGAAAAATCCCATCCTTGAGCTACCCATCCTCAGCGAGAGGATAGTTTTTAAAACACTTGAAATTATTTTTAAACAGCAAAATCCCTATTCAACCCCCCTTCTAGTGATATTTAGCTACATCAATTGGCATCAGAGCAAGGTTCTCTAAAAAATACACCTAACGGTGTAAGAGAAAAAGATCCAAAAAGAAAAATGTCAAAAGCTAAGTATATTCCTGAAGGAGGATCATCCAGCCGACCTCCCTATCTTTGTAAATCCTTTAAGAAAGTATTAAGTATCAATCACTCTCATATCACTTTGTAATTTCCTAGTGAGTTACACTTGGAAATATTCGGAAATTGATTGTAAGCTTGGTGAAGCTAAAGAATACACGGGTTGTAATCATCCTCGGGTTGAGGATTGATTTGTTTGAAAGTTAGTGAAATCTCACAAGGGTGTGAGGACTGGACGTAGCCATCTTTGGGTGAACCAGTATAAAATTGTGTGTGTGTCCCTCATATTCTACTCCTACTCTTTTGCTCAACTTAGATCTAAAGATTTGAAAAATCCCATCCTTGAGCTACCCATCCTCAGCGAGAGGATAGTTTTTAAAACACTTGAAATTATTTTTAAACAGCAAAATCCCTATTCAACCCCCCTTCTAGTGATATTTAGCTACATCACAAGATTGGTTAAAAACCCTAATTGGACAAGAATAAGCCTAGGGAGAACGAAAATGACCTAAATGTTAATCCAATGACACAACTCAACTTATTGGATGCACAAGATTGGTTAAAAACCCTAATTGGACAAGAATAAGCCTAGGGAGGACGAAAATGACCTAATTGATCATCCAATGACACAAACATACCTATTGGATGCACAAGATTGGTTAAAAACCCTAATTAGACAAGAATATGCCTAGGGAGGACGAAAATGACCTAATTGATCATCCAATGACACAAACACACCTATTGGATGCACAAGATTGGTTAAAAACCCTAATTGGACAAGAATATGCCTAGGGAGGACGAAAATGACCTAAATGTTAATCCAATGACACAAACGAACTTATTTGATGTACAAGATTAGTTAAAAACCCTAATTGGACAAGAATAAGCCTAGGGAGGATGAAAATGACCTAATTGATCGTCCAATGACACAAACACACCTATTGGATGCACAAGATTGGTGAAAAACCCTAATTGGACAAGAATAAGCCTAGGGAGGACGAAAATGACCTAATTGATCATCCAATGACACAAACACACCTATTGGATGCACAAGATTGGTTAAAAACCCAAATTGGACAAGAATATGCCTAGGGAGGACGAAAATGACCTAAATATTAATTCCTTGACACAAACAAACTTATCGGATGCACAAGATTGGTTAAAAACCCTAATTGGACAAGAATAAGCCTAGGGAGGACGAAAATGACCTAATTGATCATCCAATGACACAAACACACCTATTGGATGCACAAGATTGGTTAAAAACCCTAATTGGACAAGAATATGCCTAGGGAGGACGAAAATGACCTAATTGATCATCCAATGACACAAACACACCTATTGGATGCACAAGATTGGTTAAAAACCCTAATTGGACAAGAATAAGCCTAGGGAGGACAAAAATGACCAAAATGTTAATCAAATGACACAACTCAACTTATTGGATGCACAAGATTGGTTAAAAACCCTAATTGGACAAGAATAAGCATAGGGAGGACGAAAATGACCTAATTGATCATCCAATGACACAAACACACCTATTGGATGCACAAGATTGGTTAAAAACCCTAATTGGACAAGAATATGCCTAGGGAGGACGAAAATGACCTAATTGATCATCCAATGACACAAACACACCTATTGGATGCACAAGATTGATTAAAAACCCTAATTGGCCAAGAATATGCCTAGGGAGAACGAAAATGACCTAAATTGATCATCCAATGACACAAACACACCTATTGTTTGCACAAGATTGGTTAAAAACCCTAATTGGACAAGAATATGCCTAGGGAGAACGAAAATGACCTAAATGTTAATCCAATGACACAAATGAACTTATTGGATGCACAAGATTGGTTAAATACCCTAATTGGACAAGAATAAGCCTAGGGAGGACGAAAATGACCTAATTGATCATCCAATGACACAAACACACCTATTGGATGCACAAGATTGATTAAAAACCCTAATTGGACAAGAATAAGCCTAAGGAGGACGAAAATGACCTAATTGATAATCCAATGACACAAACACACCTATTGGATGCACAAGATTGGTTAAAAACCCTAGTTGGACAAGAATATGCCTAGGGAGGACGAAAATGACCTAATTGATCATCCAATGACACAAACACACCTATTGGATGCACAAGATTGGTTAAAAACCCTAATTGGACAAGAATAAGCCTAGGGAGGACGAAAATGACCTAAATGTGAATCCAATGACACAACCCAACTTATTGGATGCACAAGATTGGTTAAAAACCCTAATTGGACAAGAATATGCCTAGGGAAGACGAAAATGACCTAAATGTTAATCCAATAACACAAATGAACTTATTGGATGCACAAGATTGGTTAAAAACCCTAATTGGACAAGAATAAGCCTATGGAGGACGAAAATGACCTAATTGATCATCCAATGACACAAACACACCTATTGGATGCACAAGATTGGTTAAAAACCCTAATTGGACAAGAATAAGCCTAGGGAGGACGAAAATGACCTAAATGTTAATCCAATGACACAACTCGACTTATTGGATGCACAAGATTGGTTAGAAACCCTAATTGGACAAGAATAAGCCTAGGGAGGACGAAAATGACCTAATTGATCATCCAATGACACAAACACACCTATTGGATGCACAAGATTGGTTAAAAACCCTAATTGGACAAGAATAAGCCTAGGGACGACGAAAATGACCTAAATGTTAATCCAATGACACAGCTCAACTTATTGGATGCACAAGATTGGTTAAAAACCCTAATTGGACAAGAATAAGCCTATGGAGGACGAAAATGACCTAATTGATCATCCAATGACACAAACACACCTATTGGATGCACAAGATTGGTTAAAAACCCTAATTGGACAAGAATAAGCCTAGGGAGGACGAAAATGACCTAATTGATCATCCAATGACACAAACACACCTATTGGATGCACATGATCGGTTAAAAACCCTAATTGGACCAGAAAATGCCTAGGGAGGACGAAAATGACCTAATTGATCATCCAATGACACAAATACACCTATTGGATGCACAAGATGGGTTAAAAACCCTAATTGGACAAGAATATGCCTAAGGAGGACGAAAATGACCTAAATGTTAATCCAATGACACAAATGAACTTATTAGATGTACAAGATTGGTTAAAAACCCTAATTGGACAAGAATAAGCCTAGGGAGGACGAAAATGACCTAATTGATCATCCAATGACACAAATGAACTTATTGGATGCACAAGATTGGTTAAAAACCCTAATTGGACAAGAATATGCCTAGGGTGGACGAGAATGACCTAAATGTTAATCCAATGACACAACTCAACTTCATGGATGCACAAGATTGGTTAAAAACCCTAATTGGACAAGAATAAGCCTAGGGAGGACGAAAATGACCTAATTGATCATCCAATGACACAAACACACCTATTGGATGCACAAGATTGGTTAAAAACCCTAATTGGACAAGAATATGCCTAGGGAGGACGAAAATGACCTAATTGATCATCCAATGACACAAACAAACTTATTGGATGCACAAGATTGGTTAAAAACCGTAATTGGACATGAATAAGCCTAGGGAGGACGAAAATGACCGAATTGATCATCCAATGACACAAACACACCTATTGGATGCACAAGATTGGTTAAAAACCCTAATTGGACAAGAATAAGCCTAGGGAGGACGAAAATGACCTAATTGATCATCCAATGACACAAACACACCTATTGGATGCACAAGATTGGTTAAAAACCCTAATTGGACAAGAATATGCATAGGGAGGACGAAAATGACCTAACTGATCATCCAATAGCACAAACACACCTATTGGATGCACAAGATTGGTTAAAAACCCTAATTGGACAAGAATAAGCCTAGGGAGGACGAAAATGACCTAATTGATCATCCAATGACACAAACACACCTATTGGATGCACAAGATTGGTTAAAAACCCTAATTGGACAAGAATAAGCCTAGGGAGGACGAAAATGACCTAATTGATCATCCAATGACACAAACACACCTATTGGATGCACAAGATTGGTTAAAAACCCTAATTGGACAAGAATAAGCCTAGGGAGGACGAAAATGACCTAATTGATCATCCAATGACACAAACACATCTATTGGAAGCACAAGATTGGTTAGAAACCCTAGTTGGACAAGAATATGCCTAGGGAGGACGAAAATGACCTAATTGATCATCCAATGACACAAATGAACTTATTGGATGCACAAGATTGCTTAAAAACCCTAATTGGACAAAAATAAGCATAGAAAGGACGAAAATGACCTAATTGATCATCCAATGACACAAACACACCTATTGGATGCACAAGATTGGTTAAAAACCCTAATTGGACAAGAATAAGCCTAGGGAGGACGAAAATGACCTAATTGATCATCCAATGACACAAACACACCTATTGGATGCACAAGATTGGTTAAAAACCCTAATTGGACAAGAATAAGCCTAGGGAGGACGAAAATGACCTAATTGATCATCCAATGACACAAACACACCTATTGGATGCACAAGATTGGTTAAAAACCCTAATTGGACAAGAATAAGCCTAGGGAGGACGAAAATGACCTAATTGATCATCCAATGACAGAAACACACCGATTGGATTCACAAGATTGGTTAAAAACCCTAATTCGACAAGAATATGCCTAAGGAGGACGAAAATGACCTAAATATTAATTCAATGACACAAACAAAGTTATTGGATGCACAAGATTGGTTAAAAACCCTAATTGGACAAGAATAAGCCTTGGGATGATGAAAATGACCTAATTGATCATCCAATGACACAAACACACCTATTGGATGCACAAGATTGGTTAAAAACCCTAATTGGACAAGAATAAGCCTAGGGAGGACGAAAATGACCTAATTGATCATCCAATGACACAAACACACCTATTGGATGCACAAGATTGGTTAAAAACCCTAATTGGACAAGAATAAGCCTAGGGAGGACGAAAATGACCTAATTGATCATCCAATGACACAAACACACCTATTGGATGCACAAGATTGGTTAAAAACCCTAATTGGACAAGAATAAGCCTAGGGAGGACGAAAACGAACTAATTGATCATCTATTGCCACAAACACACCTATTGGATGCACAAGATTGGTTAAACACCTATTGGTTGCACAAGATTGGTTAAAAACCCTAATTGGACAAGAATAAGCCTAGGGAGGACGAAAATAATCTAATTGATCATCCAATGACACATACACACCTATTGGATGCACAAGATTGGTTAAAAACCCTAATTGGACAAGAATAAGCCTAGGGAGGACGAAAATGACCTAAATGTTAATCCAATGACACAACTCAACTTATTGGATGCACAAGATTGGTTAAAAACCCTAATTGGGCAAGAATAAGGCTAGGGAGGACGAAAATGACCTAAATGTTAATCCAATGACACAAACACACCTATTGGATGCACAAGATTGGTTAAAAACCCTAATTGGACAAGAATATGCCTAGGGAAGACGAAAATGACCTAAATATTAATTCAATGACACAAACAAACTTATCGGATGCACAAGATTGGCTAAAAACCCTAATTGGACAAGAATAAGCCTAGGGAGGACGAAAATGACCTAATTGATCATCCAATGACACAAACACACCTATTGGATGCACAAGATTGGTTAAAAACCCTAATTGGACAAGAATATGCCTAGGGAAGACGAAAATGACCTAAATATTAATTCAATGACACAAACAAACTTATCGGATGCAATAGATTGGTTAAAAACCCTAATTGGACAAGAATAGGCCTACGGAGGGCGAAAATGACCTAATTGATCATCCAAAGACACAAACACACCTATTGGATGCACAAGATTGGTTAAAAACCCTAATTGGACAAGAATAAGCCTAGGGAGGACGAAAATGACCTAATTGATCATCCAATGACACAAACACACCTATTGGATGCACAAGATTGGTTAAAAACCCTAATTGGACAAGAATAAGCCTAGGGAGGACGAAAATGACCTAATTGATCATCCAATGACACAAACACACCTATTGGATGCACAAGATTGGTTAAAAACCCTAATTGGACAAGAATAAGCCTAGGGACGACGAAAATGACCTAATTGTTAATCCAATGACGCAACTCAACTTATTGGATGCACAAGATTGGTTAAAAACCCTAATTGGACAAGAATAAGCCTATGGAGGACGAAAATGACCTAATTGATCATCCAATGACACAAACACACCTATTGGATGCACAAGATTGGTTAAAAACCCTAATTGGACAAGAATAAGCCTACGGAGGACGAAAATGACCTAATTGATCATCCATTGACACAAACACACCTATTGGATGCACAAGATTGGTTAAAAATCCTAATTAGACAAGAATATGCCTAGGGAGGACGAAAATGACCTAATTGATCATCCAACGACACAAACACACCTATTGGATGCACAAGATCGGTTAAAAACCCTAATTGGACAAGAATAAGCCTAGGGAGGATGAAAATGACCTAATTGATCATCCAATGACACAAACACACCTATTGAATGCACAAGATTGGTTAAAAACCCTAATTAGACAAGAATATGCCTAGGGAGGACGAAAATGACCTAATTGATCATCCAATGACACAAACACACCTATTGGTTGCACAAGATCGGTTAAAAACCCTAATTGGACAAGAATAAGCCTAGGGAGGACAAAAATGACCTAATTGATCATCCAATGACACAAACACCCCTATTGGATGCACAAGATTGGTTAAAAACCCTAATTGGACAAGAATATGCCTAGGGAGGACGAAAATGACCTAATTGATCAATCAATGACACAAACACACCTATTGGATGCACAAGATTCGTTAAAAACCCTAATTGGACAAGAATATGCCTAGGGAGGACGAAAATGACATAATTGATCATCCAATGACACAAACACACCTATTGGATGCACAAGATTGGTTAAAAACCCTAATTGGACAAGAATATGCCTAGGGTGGACGAAAATGACATAATTGATCATCCAATGACACAAACACACCTATTGGATGCACAAGATTGGTTAAAAACCCTAATTGGACAAGAATAAGCCTAGGGAGGACGAAAATGACCTAATTGATCATCCAATGACACAAACACACCTATTGGATGCACAAGATTGGTTAAAAACCCTAATTGGACAAGAATATGCCAAGGGAGGACGAAAATGACCTAAATATTAATTCAATGACATAAAGAAACTTTTTGGATGCACAAGATTGGTTAAAAACCCTAATTGGACCAGAATAAGCCTAGGGAGGACGAAAATGACCTAATTGATCATCCAATGACATAAACAAAGTTATTGGATGCACAAGATTGGTTAAAAACCCTAATTGGACAAGAATAAGCCTAGGGAGGAAGAAAATGACCTAATTGATCATCCAATGACACAAACACACCTATTGGATGCACAAGATTGGTTAAAAACCCTAATTGGACAAGAATAAGCCTAGGGAGGACGAAAATGACCTAATTGATCATCCAATGACACAAACACACCTATTGGATGCACAAGATTGGTTAAAAACCCTAATTGGACAAGAATATGCCTAGGGAGGATGAAAATGACCTAATTGATCATCCAATGAACCAAACACACCTATTGGATGCACAAGATTGGTTAAAAACCCGAATTTGGACAAGAATATGCCTAGGGAGGACGAAAATGACCTAATTGATCATCCAATGACACAAACACACCTATTGGATGCACAAGATTGGTTAAAAACCCTAATTGGACAAGAATAAGCCTAGGGAGGACGAAAATGACCTAATTGATCATCCAATGACACAAACACACCTATTGGATGCACAAGATTGGTTAAAAACCCTAATTGGACAAGAATAAGCCTAGGGAGGACGAAAATGACCTAATTGATCATCCAATGACACAAACACATCTATTGGAAGCACAAGATTGGTTAGAAACCCTAGTTGGACAAGAATATGCCTAGGGAGGACGAAAATGACCTAATTGATCATCCAATGACACAAATGAACTTATTGGATGCACAAGATTGCTTAAAAACCCTAATTGGACAAAAATAAGCATAGAAAGGACGAAAATGACCTAATTGATCATCCAATGACACAAACACACCTATTGGATGCACAAGATTGGTTAAAAACCCTAATTGGACAAGAATAAGCCTAGGGAGGACGAAAATGACCTAATTGATCATCCAATGACACAAACACACCTATTGGATGCACAAGATTGGTTAAAAACCCTAATTGGACAAGAATAAGCCTAGGGAGGACGAAAATGACCTAATTGATCATCCAATGACACAAACACACCTATTGGATGCACAAGATTGGTTAAAAACCCTAATTGGACAAGAATAAGCCTAGGGAGGACGAAAATGACCTAATTGATCATCCAATGACACAAACACACCTATTGGATGCACAAGATTGGTTTAAAACCCTAGTTGATCAAGAATATGCCTAGGAAGGACGAAAATGACCTAATTGATCATCCAATGACACAAATGAACTTATTGGATGCACAAGATTGGTTAAAAACCCTAATTGGACAAGAATAAGCCTAGGGAGGACGAAAATGACCTAATTGATCATCCAATGACACAAACACACCTATTGGATGCACAAGATTGGTTAAAAACCCTAATTGGACAAGAATAAGCCTAGGGAGGACGAAAATGACCTAATTGATCATCCAATGACACAAACACACCTATTGGATGCACAAGATTGGTTAAAAACCCTAATTGGACAAGAAAAAGACTAGAGAGGACGAAAATGACCTAATTGATCATCCAATGACACAAACACACTTATTGGATGCACAAGATTGGTTTAAAACCCTAGTTGGACAAGAATATGCCTAGGGAGGACGAAAATGACCTAATTGATCATCCAATGACACAAACACACTTATTGGATGCACAAGATTGGTTAAAAACCCTAATTGGACAAGAATAAGCCTAGGGAGGACGAAAATGACCTAATTGATCATCTATTGCCACAAACACACCTATTGGATGCACAAGATTGGTTAAACATCTATTGGATGCACAAGATTGGTTAAAAACCCTAATTGGACAAGAATAAGCCTAGGGAGGACGAAAATAACCTAATTGATCATCCAATGACACAAACACACCTATTGGATGCACAAGATTGGTTAAAAACCCTAATTGGACCAGAATATGCCTAGGGAGGACGAAAATGACCTAAATATTAATTCAATAAAACAAACAAGCTTATTGGATGCACAAGATTGGTTAAAAACCCTAATTGGACAAGAATATGCCTAGGGAGGACGAAAATGACCTAATTGATCATCCAATGACACAAACACACCTATTGGATGCACAAGATTGGTTAAAAACCCTAATTGGACAAGAATAAGCCTAGGGAGGACGAAAATGACCTAATTGATCATCCAATGACACAAACACACCTATTGGATGCACAAGATTGGTTAAAAACCCTAATTGGACAAGAATAAGCCTAGGGAGGACGAAAATGACCTAATTGATCATCCAATGGCACAAACACACCTATTGGATGCACAAGATTGGTTTAAAACCCTAGTTGGAGAAGAATATGCCAAGGGTGGACGAAAATGACCTAATTGATCATCCAATGACACAAATGAACTTATTGGATGCACAAGATTGGTTAAAAACCCTAATTGGACAAGAATAAGCCTAGGGAGGACGAAAATGACCTAATTGATCATCCAATGACACAAACACACCTATTGGATGCACAAGATTGGTTAAAAACCCTAATTGGACAAGATGATGCCTAGGGAGGACGAAAATGAACTAAATATTAATTCAATGACACAAACAAACTTATTGGATGCACAAGATTGGTTAAAAACCCTAATTGGACAAGAATAAGCCTAGGGAGGACGAAAATGAGCAAATTGATCATCCAATGACACAAACACACCTATTGGATGCACAAGATTGGTTAAAAACCCTAATTGGACAAGAATAAGCCTAGGGAGGACGAAAATGACCTAATTGATCATCCAATGACACAAACACACCTATTGGATGCACAAGATTGGTTAAAAACCCTAATTGGACAAGAATAAGCCTAGGGAGGACGAAAATGACCTAATTGATCATCCAATGACACAAACACACCTATTGGATGCACAAGATTGGTTAAAAACCCTAATTGGACAAGAATATGCCTAGGGAGGACGAAAATGACCTAATTGATCATCCAACGACACAAACACACCTATTGGATGCACAAGATTGGTTAAAAACACTTATTGGACAAGAATATTCCTAGGGAGGACGAAAATGACCTAAATATTAATTCAATGACACAAACAAACTTATCGGATGCAGAAGATTGGTTAAAAACACTAGTTGGACAAGAATAAGCCTAGGGAGGACGAAAATGACCTAATTGATCATCCAATGACACAAACACACCTATTGGATGCACAAGATTGGTTAAAAACCCTAATTGGACAAGAATATGCCTAGGGAGGACGAAAATGACCTAATTGATCATCCATTGACACAAACACACCTATTGGATGCACAAGATTGGTTAAAAACCCTAATTGGACAATAATATGCCTAGGGAGGACGAAAATGACCTAAATGTTAATCCAATGACACAAATGAACTTATTGGATGCACAAGATTGGTTAAAAACCCTAATTGGACAAGAATAAGCCTAGGGAGGACGAAAATGACCTAAATGTTAATCCAATGACACAGCTCAACTTATTGGATGCACAAGATTGGTTAAAAACCCTAATTGGACAAGAATAAGCCTATGGAGGACGAAAATGACCCAAATGTTAATCCAATGACACAACTCAACTTATTGGATGCACAAGATTGGTTAAAAACCCTAATTTGACAAGAATATGCCTAGGGAGGACGAAAAAGACCTAATTGATCGTCCAATGACACAAACACACCTATTGGATGCACAAGATTGGTTAAAAACCCTAATTGGACAAGAATAAGCCTAGGGAGGACGAAAATGACCTAATTGATCATCCAATGACACAAACACACCTATTGGATGCACAAGATTGGTTAAAAACCCTAATTGGACAAGAATAAGCCTAGGGAGGACGAAAATGACCTAATTGATCATCCATTGCCACAAACACACCTATTGGTTGCACAAGATTGGTTAAAAACCCTAATTGGACAAGAATAAGCCTAGGGAGGACGAAAATGACCTAATTGATCATCCAATGACACAAACACACCTATTGGATGCACAAGATTGGTTAAAAACCCTAATTGGACAAGAATATGCCTAGGGAGGACGAAAATGACCGAAATGTTAATCCAATGACACAACTCAACTTATTGGATGCACAAGATTGGTTAAAAACCCTAATAGGACAAGAATAAGCCTATGGAGGACGAAAATGAACTAATTGATCATCCAATGACACAGACAGACCTATTGGATGCACAAGATTGGTTAAAAACCCTAATTGGACAAGAATAAGCCTAGGGAGGATGAAAATGACCTAAATGTTAATCCAATGACACAACTCAACTTATTGGATGCACAAGATTGGTTAGAAACCCTAATTGGACAAGAATAAGCCTAGGGAGGACGAAAATGACCTAATTGATCATCCAATGACACAAACACACCTATTGGATGCACAAGATTGGTTAAAAACCCTAATTGGACAAGAATAAGCCTAGGGAGGACGAAAATGACCTAATTGATCATCCAATGACACAAACACACCTATTGGATGCACAAGATTGGTTAAAAACCCTAATTGGACAAGAATATGCCTAGGGAGGACGAAAATGACCTAATTGATCATCCAATGACACAAACACACCTATTGGATGCACAAGATTGGTTAAAAACCCTAATTGGACAAGAATATGCCTAGGGATGACGAAAATGACATTATGTTAATCCAATGACACAAATGAACTTATTGGATGCACAAGATTGGTTAAAAACCCTAATTGGACAAGAATAAGCCTAGGGAGGACGAAAATGACCTAATTGATCATCCAATGACACAAACACACCTATTGGATGCACAAGATTGGTTAAAAACCCTAATTGGACAAGAATATGCCTAGGGAGGACGAAAATGACCTAATTTGTTAAAAACCCTTATTGGACAAGAATAAGCCTAGGGAGGACGAAAATGACCTAATTGATCATCCAATGACACAAACACACCTATTGGATGCACAAGATTGGTTAAAAACCCTAATTGGACAAGAATAAGCCTAGGGAGAACGAAAATGACCAAATTGATCATCCAATGACACAATCACACCAATTGGATGCACAAGAATGGTTAAAAACCCTAATTGGACAAGAATATGCCTAGGGAGGACAAAAATGACCTAAATGTTAATCCAATGACACAAATGAACATATTGGATGCACAAGATTGGTTAAAAACCCCAATTGGACAAGAATAAGCCTAGGGTGGACGAAAATGACCTAATTGATCATCCAATGACACAAACACACCTATTGGATGCACAAGATTGGTTAAAAACCCTAATTGGACAAGAATATGCCTAGGGAGGACGAAAATGACCTAATTGATCATCCAATGACACAAACACACCTATTGGATGCACAAGATTGGTTAAAAACCCTAATTGGACAAGAATAAGCCTAGGGAGGATGAAAATGACCTAATTGATCATCCAATGACACAAACACACCTATTGGATGCAAAAGATTGGTTAAAAATCCTAATTGGACAAGATGATGCCTAGGGAGGACGAAAATGACCTAAATATTAATTCAATGACACAAACAAAGTTATTGGATGCACAAGATTGGTTAAAAACCCTAGTTGGACAATAATAAGCCTAGGGAGGACGAAAATGACCTAATTGATCATCCAATGACACAAACACACCTATTGAATGCAAAAGATTGGTTAAAAACCCTAATTCGACAAGAATATGCCTAGGAAGGACGAAAATGACCTAATTGATCATCCAATGACACAAACACACCTATTGGATGCACAAGATTGGTTAAAAACCCTAATTGGACAAGAATAAGCCTAGGGAGGACGAAAATGACCTAATTGATCTTCCAATAACACTAACACACCTATTGGATGCACAAGATTGGTTAAAAACCCTAATTGGACAAGAATAAGCCTAGGGAGGACGAAAATGACCTAATTGATCATCCAATGACACAAACACACCTATTGGATGCACAAGATTGGTTAAAAACCCTAATTGGACAAGAATAAGCCTAGGGAGGACAACAATGACCTAATTGATCATCCAATGACACAAACACACCTATTGGATGCACAAGAATGGTTAAAAACCCTAATTGGACAAGAATAAGCCTAGGGAGGACGAAAATGACCTAATTGATCATCCAATGACACAAACACACCTATTGGATGCACAAGATTGGTTAAAAACCCTAATTGGACAAGAATAAGCCTAGGGAGGACGAAAATGACCTAATTGATCATCCAATGACACAAACACACCTATTGGATGCACAAGATTGGTTAAAAACCCTAATTGGACAAGAATATGCCTAGGGAGGACGAAAATGACCTAAATGTTAATCCAATGACACAACTCAACCTATTGGATGCACAAGATTGGTTAAAAACCCTAATTGGACAAGAATAAGCCTAGGGAGGACGATAAATGACCTAATTGATCATCCAATGACACAAACACACCTATTGGATGCACAAGATTGGTTAAAAACCCTAATTGGACAAGAATAAGCCTAGGGAGGACGAAAATGACCTAATTGATCATCCAATGACACAAACACACCTATTGGATGCACAAGATTGGTTAAAAACCCTAATTGGACAAGAATAAGCCTAGGGAAGACGAAAATGACCAAATTGATCATCCATTGCCACAACCACACCTATTGGATGCACAAGATTGGTTAAAAACCCTAATTGGACAAGAATATGCCTAGGGAGGACGAAAATGACCTAATTGATCATCCAATGACACAAACACACCTATTGGATGCACAAGATTGGTTAAAAACCCTAATTGGACAAGAATAAGCCTAGGGAGGACGAAAATGACCTAATTGATCATCCAATGACACAAACACACCTATTGGATGCACAAGATTGGTTAAAAACCCTAATTGGACAAGAATATGCCTAGGGAGGACGAAAATGACCTAAATATTAATTCAATGACACAAACAAAGTTATTGGATGGACAAGATTGGTTGAAAACCCTAATTGGACAAGAATAAGCCTAGGGAGGACGTAAATGACCTAATTGATCATCCAATGACACAAACACACCTATTTGATGCACAAGATTGGTTAAAAACCCTTATTGGACAAGAATATGCTTAGGGAGGACGAAAATGACCTAATTGATCATCCAATGACACAAACACACCTATAGGAAGCACAAGATTCGTTAAAAACCCTAATTGGACAAGAATATGCCTAGGGAGGACGAAAATGACCTAATTGATCATCCAATGACACAAACACACCTATTGGATACACAAGATTGGTTAAAAACCCTAATCAGACAAGAATATGCCTAGGGAGGACGAAAATGACCTAATTGATCATCCAATGACACAAACACACCTATTGGATGCACAAGATTGGTTAAAAACCCTAATTGGACAAGAATAAGCCTAAGGAGGACGAAAATGACCTAATTGATCATCCAATGACACAAACACACTTATTGGATGCACAAGATTGGTTAAAACCCTAATTGGACAAGAATATGCCTAGGGAGGACGAAAATGACCTAATTGATCATCCAATGACACAAACACTCCTATTGGATGCACAAGATTGGTTAAAAACCCTAATTGGACAAGAATATCCTAGGGAGGACGAATATGACCTAAATGTTAATCCAATAACACAAATGAACTTATTGGATGCACAAGATTGGTTAAAAACCCTAATTGGACAAGAATAAGCCTAGGGAGAACGAAAATGACCTATATGTTAATCCAATGACACAACTCAACTTATTGGATGCACAAGATTGGTTAAAAACCCTAATTGGACAAGAATAAGCCTAGGGAGGACGAAAATGACCTAATTGATCATCCAATGACACAAACACACCTATTGGATGCACAAGATTGGTTAAAAACCCTAATTGGACAAGAATATGCCTAGGGAGGACGAAAATGACCTAATTGATCATCCAATGACACAAACACACCTATTGGATGCACAAGATTGGTTAAAAACCCTAATTGGACAAGAATAAGCCTAGGGAGGACAAAAATGACCAAAATGTTAATCAAATGACACAACTCAACTTATTGGATGCACAAGATTGGTTAAAAACCCTAATTGGACAAGAATAAGCATAGGGAGGACGAAAATGACCTAATTGATCATCCAATGACACAAACACACCTATTGGATGCACAAGATTGGTTAAAAACCCTAATTGGACAAGAATATGCCTAGGGAGGATGAAAATGACCTAAATGTTAATCCAATGACACAAGCGAACTTATTGGATGCACAAGATTGGTTAAAAACCCTAATTGGACAAGAATAAGCCTAGGGAGGACGAAAATGACCTAATTGATCATCCAATGACACAAACACACCTATTGGATGCACAAGATTGGTTAAAAACCCTAATTGGACAAGAATATGCCTAGGGAGGACGAAAATGACCTAAATATTAATTCAATGAAACAAACAAACTTATTGGAAGCACAAGATTGGTTAAAAACCCTAATTGGACAAGAATAAGCATAGGGAGGACGAAAATGACCTAATTGATCATCCAATGACACAAACACACCTATTGGATGCACAAGATTGGTTAAAAACCCTAATTGGACAAGAATATGCCTAGGGAGGACGAAAATGACCTAATTGATCATCCAATGACACAAACACACCTATTGGATGCACAAGAATGATTAAAAACCCTAATTGGACAAGAATATGCCTAGGGAGAACGAAAATGACCTAAATTGATCATCCAATGACACAAACACACCTATTGGATGCACAAGATTGGTTAAAAACCCTAATTGGACAAGAATATGCCTAGGGAGGACGAAAATGACCTAATTGATCATCCAATGACACAAACACACCTATTGGATGCACAAGAATGGTTAAAAACCCTAATTGGACAAGAATATGCCTAGGGAGGTCGAAAATGACCTAATTGATCATCCAATGACACTAACACACCTATTGGATACACAAGATTGGTTAAAAGTCCTAATTGGACAAGAACATGTCGGGCGAGGACGAAAATGACCTAAATGTTAATCCAATGACACAAATGAACTTATTGGATGCACAAGATTGGTTAAAAACCCTAGTTGGACAAGAATAAGCCTAGGGAGGACGAAAATGACCTAATTGATCATCCAATGACACAAACACACCTATTGGATGCACAAGATTGGTTAAAAACCCTAATTGGACAAGAATATGCCTAGGGAGGACGAAAATGACCTAATTGATCATCCAATGACACAAACACACCTATTAGATGCACAAGATTGGGTAAAAACCCTAATTGGACAAGAATAAGCCTAGGGAGGACGAAAATGACCTAATTGATCATCCAATGACACAAACACACCTATTGGATGCACAAGATTGGTTAAAAACCCTAATTGGACAAGAATATGCCTAGGGAGGACGAAAATGACCTAAATTTTAATTCAAGGACACAAACAAAGTTATTCGATGCACAAGATTGTTTAAAAATCCTAATTGGACAAGAATAAGCCTAGGGAGGACGAAAATGACCTAAATGTTAATCCAATGACACAACTCAACTTATTGGATGCACAAGATTGGTTAAAAACCCTAATTGGACAAGAATAAGCCTAGGGAGGACGAAAATGAATTAATTGATCATCCAATGACACAAACACACCTATTGGATGCACAAGATTCGTTAAAAACCCTAATTGGACAAGAATATGCCTAGGGAGGACGAAAATGACCTAATTGATCATCCAATGACAAAACACACCTATTGGATGCACAAGATTCGTTAAAAACCCTAATTGGACAAGAATATGCCTAGGGAGGACGAAAATGACCTAATTGATCATCCAATGACACAAACACACCTATTGGATGCACAAGATTGGTTAAAAACCCTAATTGGACAAGAATAAGCCTAGGGAGGACGAAAATGACCTAATTGATCATCCAATGACACAAACACACCTATTGGATGCACAAGATTGGTTAAAAACCCTAATTGGACAAGAATATGCCTAGGGAGGACGAAAATGACCTAAATATTAATTCAATGACACAAACAAACTGATTGGATGCACAAGATTGGTTAAAAACCCTAACTAGACAAGAATGTGGCTAGGGATGACGAAAATGACCTAATTGATCATCCAATGACACAAACACACCTATTGGATGCACAAGATTGGTTAAAAACCCTAATTGGACAAAAATATGCCTAGGGAGGACAAATATGACCTAAATGTTAATCCAATAACACAAATGAACTTATTGGATGCACAAGATTGGTTAAAAACCCTAATTGGACAAGAATAAGCCTAGGGAGGACGAAAATGACCTAATTGATCATCCAATGACACAAACACACCTATTGGATGCACAAGATTGGTTAAAAACCCTAATTGGACAAGAATATGTCTAGGGAGGACGAAAATGACCTAATTGTTCATCCAATGACACAAACACACCTATTGGATGCACAAGATTGGTTAAAAACCATAATTGGACAAGAATAAGCCTAGGGAGGACGAAAATGACCTAATTGATCATCCAATGACACAAACACACCTATTGGATGCACAAGATTGGTTAAAAACCCGAATTGGACAAGGATATGCCTTGGGAGGACGAAAATGACCTAAATATTAATTCAATGACACAAACAAACTTATTGGATGCACAAGATTGGTTAAAAACCCTAATTGGACAAGAATAAGCCTAGGGAGGACGAAAATGACCTAATTGATCATCCAATGACACAAACACACCTATTGGATGCACAAGATTGGTTAAAAACCCTAATTGGACAAGAATATGCCTAGGGAGGACGAAAATGACCTAATTGATCATCCAATGACACAAACACACCTATTGGATGCACAAGATTGGTTAAAAACCCTAATCGGAGAAAATAAGCCTAGGGAGGACGAAAATGACCTAAATGTTAATCCAATGACACAACTCAACTTATTGGATGCACAAGATTGGTTAAAAACCCTAATTGGGCAAGAATAAGCCTAGGGAGGACGTAAATGACCTAATTGATCATCCAATGACACAAACACTCCTATTGGATGCACAAGATTCGCTAAAAACCCTAATTGGACAAGAATATGCCTAGGGAGGACGAAAATGACCTAATTGATCATCCAATGACACAAACACACCTATTGGATGCACAAGATTGGTTAAAAACCCTAATTGGACAAGAATAAGCCTAGGGAGGACGAAAATGACCTAATTGATCATCCAATGACACAAACACACCTATTGGATGCACAAAATTGTTTAAAAACCCTATTTGGACAAGAATAAGCCTAGGGTGGACGAAAATGACCTAATTGATCATCCAATAACACAAACACACCTATTGGATGCACAAGATTGGTTAAAAACCCTAATTGGACAAGAATGAGCCTAGGGAGGATCAAAGTGACCTAATTGATCATCCAATGACACAAACACACCTATTGGATGCACAAGATTGGTTAAAAACCCTAATTGGACAAGAATATGCCTAGGGAGGACGAAAATGACCTAATTGATCATCCAATGACACAAACACACCTATTGGATGCACAAGATTGGTTAAAAACCCTAATTGGACAAGAATAAGCCTAGGGAGGACGAAAATGACCTAATTGATCATCCAATGACACAAACACACCTATTGGATGCACAAGATTGGTTAAAAACCCTAATTGGACAAGAATATGCCTAGGGAAGACGAAAATGACCTAAATGTTAATCCAATGACACAAATGAACTTATTGGATGCACGAGATTGGTTAAAAACCCTAATTGGACAAGAATAAGCCTAGGAAGGACTAAAATGACCTAATTGATCATCCAATGACACAAACACACCTATTGGATGCAAAAGATTGGTTAAAAACCCTAATTTGACAAGAATAAGCCTAGGGAGGACGAAAATGACCTAATTGATCATCCAATGACACAAACACACCTATTGGATGCAAAAGATTGGTTAAAAACCCTAATTGGACAAGAA
The DNA here is from genome assembly GCA_037974775.1 of Cicer pinnatifidum. Classification (NCBI taxonomy): domain Eukaryota; kingdom Viridiplantae; phylum Streptophyta; class Magnoliopsida; order Fabales; family Fabaceae; genus Cicer; species Cicer pinnatifidum. The sequence goes on along the minus strand of JBBPBR010001210.1, from coordinate 2,329 downwards.
TAAGCCTAGGGAGGACGAAAATGACCTAATTGATCATCCAATGACACAAACACACCTATTGGATGCAAAAGATTGGTTAAAAACCCTAATTGGACAAGATGATGCCTAGAGAGGACGAAAATGACCTAAATATGAATTCAATGACACAAACAAACTTATTGGATGCACAAGATTGGTTAAAAACCCTAATTGGAGAAGAATATGCCTAGGGAGGACGAAAATGACCTAAATATTAATTCAATGACACAAACAAATTTATTGGATGCACAAGATTGGTTAAAAACCTTAATTGGACAAGAATAAGCCTAGGGAGGACAAAAATGACCTAATTGATCATCCAATGACACAAATGAACTTATTGGATGCACAAGATTGGTTAAAAACCCTAATTGGACAAGAATAAGCCTAGGGAGGACGAAAATGACCTAATTGATCATCCAATGACACAAACACACCTATTGGATGCACAAGATTGGTTAAAAACCCTAATTGGACAAGAATAAGCCTAGGGAGGACGAAAATGACCTAATTGATCATCCAATGACACAAACACACCTATTGGATGCACAAGATTGGTTAAAAACCCTAATTGGACAAGAATATGCCTAGGGAGGACGAAAATGACCTAATTGATCATTCAATGACACAAACACACCTATTGGATGCACAAGATCGGTTAAAAACCCTAATTGGACAAGAATAAGCCTATGGAGGACGAAAGTGACCTAATTGATCATCCAATGACACAAACACACCTATTGGATGGACAAGATTGGTTAAAAACCCTAATTGGACAAGAATATGCCTAGGGAGGACGAAAATGACCTAATTGATCATCCAATGACACAAATGAACTTATTGGATGCACAAGATTAGTTAAAAACCCTAATTGGACAAGAATAAGCCTAGGGAGGACGAAAATAACCTAATTGATCATCCAATGACACAAACACACCTATTGGATGCACAAGATTGGTCTAAAACTCTAATTGGACAAGAATATGCCTAGGGAGGACAAAAATGACCTAAATGGTAATCCAATGACACAAATGAACTTATTAAATGCACAAGATTGGTTAAAAACCCTAATTGGACAAGAATAAGCCTATTGAGGACGAAAATGACCTAAATGTTAATCCAATGACACAACTCAACTTATTGGATGCACAAGATTGGTTAAAAACCCTAATTGGACAAGAATAAGCCTAGGGAGGACGAAAATGACCTAATTGATCATCCAATGACACAAACACACCTATTGGATGCTCAAGATTGGTTAAAAACCCTAATTAGACAAGAATATGCCTAAGGAGGACGAAAATGACCTAATTGATCATCCAATGACACAAACACACCTATTGGATGCACAAGATCGGTTAAAAACCCTAATTGGACAAGAATAAGCCTAGGGAGGATGAAAATGACCTAATTGATCATCCAATGACACAAACACACCTATTGGATGCACAAGATTGGTTAAAAACCCTAATTGGACAAGAATAAGCCTAGGGACGACGAAAATGACCTAAATGTTAATCCAATGACGCAACTCAACTTATTGGATGCACAAGATTGGTTAAAAACCCTAATTGGACAAGAATAAGCCTATGGAGGACGAAAATGACCTAATTGATCATCCAATGACACAAACACACCTATTGGATGCACAAGATTGGTTAAAAACCCTAATTGGACAAGAATAAGCCTAGGGAGGACGAAAATGACCTAAATGTTAATCCAATGACACAACTCAACTTATTGGATGCACAAGATTGGTTAGAAACCCTAATTGGACAAGAATAAGCCTAGTGAGGACGAAAATGACCTAATTGATCATCCAATGACACAAACACACCTATTGGATGAACAAGATTGGTTAAAATCCCTAATTGGACAAGAATAAGCCTAGGGAGGACGAAAATGACGTAATTGATCATCCAATGACACAAACACACCTATTGGATGCACAAGATTGGTTAAAAACCCTAATTGAACAAGAATATGCCTAGGGAGGACGAAAATGACCTAATTGATCATCCAATGACACAAATGAACTTATTGGATGCACAAGATTAGTTAAAAACCCTAATTGGACAAGAATAAGCCTAGGGAGGACGAAAATAACCTAATTGATCATCCAATGACACAAACACACCTATTGGATGCACAAGATTGGTCTAAAACTCTAATTGAACAAGAATATGCCTAGGGAGGACGAAAATGACCTAAATGTTAATCCAATGACACAAATGAACTTATTAAATGCACAAGATTGGTTAAAAACCCTAATTGGACAAGAATAAGCCTAGGGAGGACGAAAATGACCTAA
>JBBPBR010001209.1:169890-201613 GCA_037974775.1 Cicer pinnatifidum | reverse complement strand
TTAGGTCATTTTCGTCCTCCCTAGGCTTATTCTTGTCCAATTAGGGTTTTTAACCAATCTTGTGCATCCAATAAGTTCATTTGTGTCATTGGATTAACATTTAGGTCATTTTCATCCTCCCTAGGCATATTCTTGTCCAATTAGGGTTTTTAACCAATCTTGTGCTTCCGATAGGTGTGTTTGTGTCATTGGATAATCAATTAGGTCATTTTCGTCCTCCCTATGCTTATTCTTGTCCAATTAGGGTTTTTAACCAATCTTGTGCATCCAATAAGTTTGTTTGTGTCATTGAATTAATATTTAGGTCATTTTCGTCCTCCCTAGGCATATTCTTGTCCAATTAGGGTTTTTAACCAATCTTGTGCATCCAATAAATTTGTTTGTTTCATTGAATTAATATTTAGGTCATTTTCGTCCTCCCTAGGCATATTCTTGTCCAATTAGGGTTTTTAACCAATCTTGTGCATCCAATAGGTGTGTTTGTGTCATTGGATGATCAATTAGGTCATTTTCGTCCTCCCTAGGCTTATTGTTGTCCAATTAGGGATTTTAACCAATCTTGTGCATCCAATAAATTTGTTTGTTTCATTGAATTAATATTTAGGTCATTTTCGTCCTCCCTAGGCATATTCTTGTCCAATTAGGGTGTTTAACCAATCTTGTGCATCAAATAAATTTGTTTGTTTCATTGAATTAATATTTAGGTCATTTTCACCCTCATATTCTTGTCCAATTAGGGTTTTTAACCAATCTTGTGCATCCAATAGGTGTGTTTGTGTCATTGGATGATCAATTAGGTCATTTTCGTCATCCCTAGGCTTATTCTTGTCCAATTAGGGATTTTAACCAATCTTGTGCATCCAATAAATTTGTTTGTTTCATTGAATTAATATTTAGGTCATTTTCGTCCTCCCTAGGCATATTCTTGTCCAATTAGGGTTTTTAACCAATCTTGTGCGTCCAATAGGTGTGTTTGTGTCATTGGATGATCAATTAGGTCATTTTCGTCCTCCCTAGGCATATTCTTGTCCAATTAGGGTTTTTAACGAATCTGTTGCATCCAATAGGTGTGTTTGTGTCATTGGATGATCAATTAGGTCATTATCGTCCTCCCTAGGCTTATTCTTGTCCAATTAGGGTTTTTAACCAATCTTGTGCATCCAATAGGTGTGTTTGTGGCATTGGATGATCAATTAGGTTATTTTCGTCCTCCCTAGGCTTATTCTTGTCCAATTAGGGTTTTTAACCAATCTTGTGCATCCAATAAGTTTTTTTTGTGTCATTTGATGATCAATTAGGTCATTTTCGTCCTCCCTAGTCTTATTCTTGTTCAATTAGGGTTTTTAACCAATCTTGTGCATCCAATAAGTTGAGTTGTGTCATTGGATTAAGATTTAGGTCATTTTCGTCCTCCCTGGGCATTTTCTTGTCCAATTAGGGTTTTTAACCAATCTTGTGCATCCCATAGGTGTGTTTGTGTCATTGGATGATCAATTAGGTCATTATCGTCCTCCCTAGGCTTATTCTTGTCAAATTAGGGTTTTTAACCAATCTTGTGCATGCAATAACTTTGTTTGTGTCATTGAATTAACATTTAGGTCATTTTCGTCCTCCCTAGGCATATTCTTGTCCAATTAGGGTTTTTAACCAATCTTGTGCATCCAATAGGTGTGTTTGTGGCATTGGATGATCAATTAGGTCATTTTCTTCCTCCCTAGGCTTATTCTTGTCCAATTAGGGTTTTTAACCAATCTTGTGCATCCAATAAGTTCATTTGTGTCATTGGATTAACATTTAGGTTATTTTCGTCCTCCCTAGGCATATTCTTGTCCAATTAGGGTTTTTAACCAATCTTGTGCTTCCAATAGGTGTGTTTGTGTCATTGGATAATCAATTAGGTCATTTTCGTCCTCCCTAGGCTTATTCTTGTCCAATTAGGGTTTTTAACCAATCTTGTGCATCCAATAAGTTGAGTTGTTTCATAGGATTAAAATTTAGGTCATTTTCGTCCTCCCTAGGCTTATTCTTGTCCAATTAGGGTTTTTAACCAATCTTGTGCATCCAATAAGTTCATTTGTGTCATTGGATTAACATTTAAGTCATTTTCGTCCTCCCTAGGCATATTCTTGTCCCATTAGGATTTTTAACCAATCTTGTGTATCCAATAGGTGTGTTTGTGTCATTGGATGATCAATTATGTCATTTTCGTCCTCCCTAGGCTTATTCTTGTCCAATTAGGGTTTTTAACCAATCTTGTGCATCCAATAGGTGTGTTTGTGTCATTGGATGATCAATTAGGTCATTTTCGTCCTCCCTAGGCTTATTCTTGTCCAATTAGGGTTTTTAACCAATCTTGTGCATCCAATAGGTGCGTTTGTGTCATTGGATTAACATTTAGGTCATTTTCGTCCTCCCTAGGCTTATTCTTGTCCAATTAGGGTTTTTAACCAATCTTGTAAATCCAATAAGTTTGTTTGTGTCATTGAATTAATATTTAGGTCATTTTCGTCCTCCCTAGACATATTCTTGTCCAATTAGGGTTTTTAACCAGTCTTGTGCATCCAATAGGTGTGTTTGTGTCATTGGTTGATCAATTAGGTCATTTTCGTCCTCCCAAGGCTTATTCTTGTCCAATTAGGGTTTTTAACCAATCTTGTGCATCCAATAAGTTCATTTGTGTCATTGGATTAACATTTAGGTCATTTTCGTCCTCCCTAGGCATATTCTTGTCCAATTAGGGTTTTTAACCAATCTTGTGCATCCAATATGTGTGTTTGTGTCATTGGATGATCAATTAGGTCATTTTCGTCCTCCCTAGGCTTATTCATGTCCAATTAGGGTTTTTAACCAATCTTGTGCATCCAATAAAGTACATTTGTGTCATTGGATTAACATTTAGGTCATTTTCGTCCTCCCTAGGCATATTCTTGTCCAATTAGGGTTTTTAACCAATCTTGTGCATCCAATAGGTGTGTTTGTGGCAATGGATGATCAATTAGGTCATTTTCGTCCTCCCTAGGCTTATTCTTGTCCAATTAGGGTTTTTAACTAATCTTGTGCATCCAATAGGAGTGTTTGTGTCATTGGATGATCAATTAGGTCATTTTCGTCCTCCCTAGGCTTATTCTTGTCCAATTAGGGTTTTTAACCAATCTTGTGCATCCAATAAGTTCATTTGTGTCATTGGATTAACATTTAGGTCATTTTCGTCCTCCCTAGGCATATTCTTGTCCAATTAGGGTTTTTAACCAATCTTGTGCATCCAATAGGTGTGTTTGTGTCATTTGATGATCAATTAGGTTATTTTTGTCCTCCCTAGGCTTATTCATGTCCAATTTGGGTTTTTAACTAATCTTGTGCATCCAATAAGTTCATTTGTGTCATTGGATGATCAATTAGGTCATTTTCGTCCTCCCTAGGCATATTCTTGTCCAATTAGGGTTTTTAACCAATCTTGTGCATCCAATAGGTGTGTTTGTGTCATTGGATGATCAATTAGGTCATTTTCGTCCTCCCTAGGCTTATTCTTGTCCAATTAGGGTTTTTAACCAATCTTGTGCATCCAATAAGTTCATTTGTGTCATTGGATTAACATTTAGGTCACTTTCGTCCTCCCTAGGCTTATTCTTGTCCAATTAGGGTTTTTAACCAATCTTGTGCATCCAATAGGTGTGTTTGTGTCATTGGATGAACATTTAGGTCATTTTCGTCCTCCCTAGGCTTATTCTTGTCCAATTAGGGTTTTTAACCAATCTTGTGCATCCAATAGGTGTGTTTGTGTCATTGGATGATCAATTAAGTCATTTTCGTCCTCCCTAGGCTTATTCTTGTCCAATTAGGGTTTTTAACCAATCTTGTGCATCCAATAGGTGTGTTTGTGACATTGGATGATCAATTAGGTCATTTTCGTCCTCCCTAGGCTTATTCTTGCCCAATTAGGGTTTTTAACCAATCTTGTGCATCCAATAAGTTGAGTTGTGTCATTGGATTAGCATTTAGGTCATTTTCGTCCACCCTAGGCTTATTCTTGTCCAATTAGGGTTTTTAACCAATCTTGTGCATCCAATAAGTTCATTTGTGTCATTGGATTAACATTTAGGTCATTTTCGTCCTCCCTAGGCATATTCTTGTCCAATTAGGGTTTTTAACCAATCTTGTGCATCCAATATGTGTGTTTGTGTCATTGGATGATCAATTAGGTTATTTTCGTCCTCCCTAGGCATATTCTAGTCCAATTAGGGTTTTTAACCAATCTTGTGCATCCAATAGGTGTGTTTGTGTCATTCGATGATCAATTAGGTCATTTTCGTCCTCCCTAGGCTTATTCTTGTCCAATTAGGGTTTTTAACCAATCTTGTGCATCCAATAGGTGTGTTTGTGTCATTGGATGATCAATTAGGTTATTTTCGTCCTCCCTAAGCTTATTCTTATCCAATTAGGGTTTTTAACTAATCTTGTGCATCCAATAGGTGTGTTTGTGTCATTGGATGATCAATTAGGTCATTTTCGTCCTCCCTAGGCTTATTCTTGTCCAATTAGGGTTTTTAACCAATCTTGTGCATCCAATAACTTTGTTTGTGTCATTGAATTAATATTTAGGTCATTTTCGTCCTCCCTAGGCATATTCTTGTCCAATTAGGGTTTTTAACCAATCTTGTGCATCCAATAGGTGTGTTTGTGTCATTGGATGATCAATTAGGTCATTTTCGTCTTCCCTAAGCTTATTCTTATCCAATTAGGATTTTTAACCAATCTTGTGCATCCAATAACTTTGTTTGTGTCATTGAATTAATATTTAGGTCATTTTCATCCTCCCTAGGCATATTCTTGTTTAATTAGGGTTTTTAACCAATCTTGTGCATCCAATAGGTGTGTTTGTGTCATTGGATGATCAATTAGGTCATTTTCGTCCTCCCTAGGCTTATTCTTGTGCAATTAGGGTTTTTAACCAATCTTGTGCATCCAATAAGTTCATTTGTGTCATTGGATTAACATTTAGGTCATTTTCGTCCTCCCTAGGCATATTCTTGTCCAATTACGGTTTTTTAACCAATCTTGTGCTTCCAATAGGTGTGTTTGTTTCATTGGATGATCAATTAGGTCATTTTCGTCCTCCCTAGGCATATTCTTATCCAATTAGGGTTTTTAACCAATCTTGTGCATCCAATAGGTGTGTTTGTGTCATTGGATGATCAATTAGGTCATTTTCGTCCTCCTTAGGCTTATTCTTGTCCAATTAGGGTTTTTAACCAATCTTGTGCATCCAATTAGTTCATTAGTGTCATTGGATGATCAATTAGGTCATTTTCATCCTCCCTAGGCTTATTCTTGTCCAATTAGGGTTTTTAACCAATCTTGTGCATCCAATAGGTGTGTTTGTGTCATTGGATGATCAATTAAGTCATTTTCGTCCTGCCTAGGCTTATTGTTGTCCAATTAGGGTTTTTAACCAATCTTGTGCATCCAATAGGTGTGTTTGTGTCATTGGATGATCAATTAGGTCATTTTCGTCCTCCCTAGGCTTATTCTTGTCCAATTAGGGTTTTTAACCAATCTTGTGCATCCAATAAGTTTGTTTGTGTCATTGAATTAATATTTAGGTCATTTTCGTCCTCCCTAGGCATATTCTTGTCCAATTAGGGTTTTTAACCAATCTTGTGCGTCCAATAGGTGTGTTTGTGTCATTGGATGATCAATTAGGTCATTTTCGTCCTCCCTAGGCATATTCTTGTCCAATTAGGGTTTTTAACGAATCTGTTGCATCCAATAGGTGTGTTTGTGTCATTGGATGATCAATTAGGTCATTATCGTCCTCCCTAGGCTTATTCTTGTCCAATTAGGGTTTTTAACCAGTCTTGTGCATCCAATAGGTGTGTTTGTGGCATTGGATGATCAATTAGGTTATTTTTGTCCTCCCTAGGCTTATTCTTGTCCAATTAGGGTTTTTAACCAATCTTGTGCATCCAATAAGTTTTTTTTGTGTCATTTGATGATCAATTAGGTCATTTTCGTCCTCCCTAGTCTTATTCTTGTTCAATTAGGGTTTTTAACCAATCTTGTGCATCCAATAAGTTGAGTTGTGTCATTGGATTAAGATTTAGGTCATTTTCGTCCTCCCTGGGCATTTTCTTGTCCAATTAGGGTTTTTAACCAATCTTGTGCATCCCATAGGTGTGTTTGTGTCATTGGATGATCAATTAGGTCATTATCGTCCTCCCTAGGCTTATTCTTGTCAAATTAGGGTTTTTAACCAATCTTGTGCATGCAATAACTTTGTTTGTGTCATTGAATTAACATTTAGGTCATTTTCGTCCTCCCTAGGCATATTCTTGTCCAATTAGGGTTTTTAACCAATCTTGTGCATCCAATAGGTGTGTTTGTGGCATTGGATGATCAATTAGGTCATTTTCTTCCTCCCTAGGCTTATTCTTGTCCAATTAGGGTTTTTAACCAATCTTGTGCATCCAATAAGTTCATTTGTGTCATTGGATTAACATTTAGGTTATTTTCGTCCTCCCTAGGCATATTCTTGTCCAATTAGGGTTTTTAACCAATCTTGTGCTTCCAATAGGTGTGTTTGTGTCATTGGATAATCAATTAGGTCATTTTCGTCCTCCCTAGGCTTATTCTTGTCCAATTAGGGTTTTTAACCAATCTTGTGCATCCAATAAGTTGAGTTGTTTCATAGGATTAAAATTTAGGTCATTTTCGTCCTCCCTAGGCTTATTCTTGTCCAATTAGGGTTTTTAACCAATCTTGTGCATCCAATAAGTTCATTTGTGTCATTGGATTAACATTTAAGTCATTTTCGTCCTCCCTAGGCATATTCTTGTCCCATTAGGATTTTTAACCAATCTTGTGTATCCAATAGGTGTGTTTGTGTCATTGGATGATCAATTATGTCATTTTCGTCCTCCCTAGGCTTATTCTTGTCCAATTAGGGTTTTTAACCAATCTTGTGCATCCAATAGGTGTGTTTGTGTCATTGGATGATCAATTAGGTCATTTTCGTCCTCCCTAGGCTTATTCTTGTCCAATTAGGGTTTTTAACCAATCTTGTGCATCCAATAGGTGCGTTTGTGTCATTGGATTAACATTTAGGTCATTTTCGTCCTCCCTAGGCTTATTCTTGTCCAATTAGGGTTTTTAACCAATCTTGTAAATCCAATAAGTTTGTTTGTGTCATTGAATTAATATTTAGGTCATTTTCGTCCTCCCTAGACATATTCTTGTCCAATTAGGGTTTTTAACCAGTCTTGTGCATCCAATAGGTGTGTTTGTGTCATTGGTTGATCAATTAGGTCATTTTCGTCCTCCCAAGGCTTATTCTTGTCCAATTAGGGTTTTTAACCAATCTTGTGCATCCAATAAGTTCATTTGTGTCATTGGATTAACATTTAGGTCATTTTCGTCCTCCCTAGGCATATTCTTGTCCAATTAGGGTTTTTAACCAATCTTGTGCATCCAATATGTGTGTTTGTGTCATTGGATGATCAATTAGGTCATTTTCGTCCTCCCTAGGCTTATTGTCGTTCAATTAGGGTTTTTAACCAATCTTGTGCATCCAATAAGTTGAGTTGTGTCATTGGATTAACATTTAGGTCATTTTCGTTCTCCCTAGGCTTATTCTTGTCCAATTAGGGTTTTTAACCAATCTTGTGCATCCAATAAGTTCATTTGTGTTATTGGATTAACATTTAGGTCATATTCGTCCTCCCTCGGCATATTCTTGTCCAATTAGGGTTTTTAACCAATCTTGTGCATCAAATAGGTGTGTTTGTGTCATTGGATGATCAATTAAGTCATTTTCGTCCTCCCTAGGCATATTCTTGTCTAGTTAGGGTTTTTAACCAATCTTGTGCATCCAATAGGTGTGTTTGTGTCATTGGATAATCAATTAGGTCATTTTCGTCCTCCCTAGGCTTATTCTTGTCCAATTAGGGTTTTTAACCAATCTTGTGCATTCAATAAGTTCATTAGTGTCATTGGATGATCAATTAGGTCATTTTCGTCCTCCCTAGGCATGTTCTTGTCCAACTAGAGTTTTTAACCAATTTTGTGCATCCAATAGGTGTGTTTGTGTCATTGGATGATCAATTAGGTCATTTTCGTCCTCCCTAGGCTTATTCTTGTCCAATTAAGGTTTTTAACCAATCTTGTGCATCCAATAAGTTGAGTTGTGTCATTGGATTAACATTTAGGTCATTTTCGTTCTCCCTAGGCTTATTCTTGTCCAATTAGGGTTTTTAACCAATCTTGTGCATCCAATAAGTTCATTTGTGTTATTGGATTAACATTTAGGTCATATTCGTCCTCCCTAGACATATTCTTGTCCAATTAGGGTTTTTAACCAATCTTGTGCATCCAATAACTTTGTTTGTGTCATTGAATTAATATTTAGGTCATTTTCGTCCTCCCTAGGCATATTCTTGTCCAATTAGGGTTTTTAACCAATCTTGTGCATCCAATAGGTGTGTTTGTGGCAATGTATGATCAATTAGGTCATTTTCGTCCTCCCTAGGCGTATTCTTGTCCAATTAGGGTTTTTAACCAATCTTGTGCATCCAATAGGTGTGTTTGTGTCATTGGATGATCAATTAGGTCATTTTCGTCCTCCCTAGGCTTATTCTTGTCCAATTAGGGTTTTTAACCAATCTTGTGCATCCAATAAGTTCATTTGTGTCATTGGATTAACATTTAGGTCATTTTCGTCCTCCCTAGGCATATTATTGTCAAATTAGGGTTTTTAACCAATCTTGTGCATCCAATAGGTGTCTTTGTGTCATTGGGTGATCAATTAGGGTATTTTCGTCCTCCCTAGGCATATTCTTGTCCAATTAGGGTTTTTAACCAATCTTGTGCATCCAATAGGTGTGTTTGTGTCATTGGATGATCAATTAGGCCATTTTCGTCCTCCCTAGGTTTATTTTTGTCCAATTAGGGTTTTTAACCAATCTTGTGCATCCAATAGGTGTGTTTGTGTCATTGGATGATCAATTAGGTCATTTTCGTCCTCCCTAGGCTTATTCTTGTCCAATTAGGGTTTTTAACCAATCTTGTGCATCCAATAAGTTCATTTGTGTCATTGGATTAACATTTAGGTCATTTTCGTCCTCCCTAGGCATATTCTTGTCCAATTAGGGTTTTTAACCAATCTTGTGCATCCAATAGGTGAGTTTGCGTCATTGGATGATCAATTATGTCATTTTCGTCCTCCCTAGGCTTATTCTTGTCCAATTAGGGTTTTTAACCAATCTTGTGCATCCAATAAGTTCATTTGTGTCATTGGATTAACATTTAGGTCATTTTCGTCCTCCCTAGGCATATTCTTGTCCAATTAGGGTTTTTAACCAATCTTGTGCATCCAATAGGTGTCTTTGTGTCATTGGATGATCAATTAGGTCACTTTGATCCTCCCTAGGCTTATTCTTGTCCAATTAGGGTTTTTAACCAATCTTGTGCATCCAATAGGTGTGTTTGTGTCATTGGATGATCAATTAGGTCATTTTCGTCCTCCCTAGGCTTATTCTTGTCCAATTAGGGTTTTTAACCAATCTTGTGCATCCAATACCTTTGTTTGTGTCATTGAATTCATATTTAGGTCATTTTCGTCCTCCCTAGGCATATTCTTGTTCAATTACGGTTTTTAACCAATCTTGTGCATCCAATAGGTGTGTTTGTGTCATTTGATGATCAATTAGGTCATTTTCGTCCTCCCTAGGCTTATTCTTGTCCAATTAGGGTTTTTAACCAATCTTGTGCATCCAATAAGTTTGTTTGTTTCATTGAATTAATATTTAGGTCATTTTCGTCCTACCTCGGCATATTCTTGTCCAATTAGGGTTTTTAACCAATCTTGTGCATCCAATAGGAGTGTTTGTGTCATTGGATGATCAATTAGGTCATTTTCGTCCTCCCTATGCTTATTCTTGTCCAATTAGGGTTTTTAACCAATCTTGTGCATCCAATAAGTTGAGTTGTTTCATTGGATTAACATTTAGGACATTTTCGTCCTCCCTAGGCTTATTCTTGTCCAATTAGGGTTTTTAACCAATCTTGTGCATCCAATAAGTTCATTTGTGTCATTGGATTAACATTTAGGTCATTTTCGTCCTCCCTAGGCATATTCTTGTCCAATTAGGGTTTTTAACCAATCTTGTGTATCCAATAGGTGTGTTTGTGTCATTGGATGATCAATGAGGTCATTTTCGTCCTCCGTAGGCTTATTCTTGTCCAATTAGGGTTTTTAACCAATCTTGTGCATCCAATAGGTGTGTTTGTGTCATTGGATGATCAATTAGGTCATTTTCGTCCTCCCTATGCTTATTCTTGTCCAATTAGGGTTTTTAACCAATCTTGTGCATCCAATAACTTTGTTTGTGTCATTGAATTAATATTTAGGTCATTTTCGTCCTCCCTAGGCATATTCTTGTCCAATTAGGGTTTTTAACCAATCTTGTGCATCCAATAGGTGTGTTTGTGTCATTGGATGATCAATTAGGTCATTTTAGTCCTCCCTAGGCTTATTCTTGTCCAATTAAGGTTTTTTTTACCAATCTTGTGCATCCAATAAGTTCATTTGTGTCATTGGATTAACATTTAGGTCATTTTCGTCCTCCCTAGGCATATTCTTGTCCAATTAGGGTTTTTAACCAATCTTGTGCATCCAATAGGTGTGTTTGTGTCATTGGATGATCAATTAGGTCATTTTCGTCCTCCCTATGCTTATTCTTGTCCAATTAGGGTTTTTAACCAATCTTGTGCATCCAATAAGTTCATTTGTGTCATTCGATGATCAATTAGGTCATTTTCGTCCTTCCTAGGCATATTCTTGTCCAACTAGGGTTTTTAACCAACCTTGTGCATCCAATAGGTGTGTTTGTATCATTCGATGATCAATTAGGTCATTTTCGTCCTCCTTAGGCTTATTCTTGTCCAATTAGGGTTTTTAACCAATCTTGTGCATCCAATAAGTTCATTTGTGTCATTGGATTAACATTTAGGTCATTTTCGTCCTCCCTAGGCATATTCTTGTCCAATTAGGGTTTTTAACCAATCTTGTGCATCCAATAGGTGTGTTTGTGTCATTGGATGATCAATTAGGTCATTTTCGTCCTCCCTATGCTTATTCTTGTCCAATTAGGGTTTTTAACCAATCTTGTGCATCCAATAAGTTCATTTGTGTCATTGGATTAACATTTAGGTCATTTTTGTCCTCCCTAGGCTTATTCTTGTCCAATTAGGGTTTTTAACCAATCTTGTGCTTCCAATAAGTTGAGTTGTTTCATTGGATTAACATTTAGGTCATTTTCGTCCTCCCTAGGCTTATTCTTGTCCAATTAGGGTTTTTAACCAATCTTGTGCATCCAATAAGTTCATTTATGTCATTAGATTAACATTTAGGTCATTTTCGTCCTCCCTAGTCATATTCTTGTCCAATTAGGGTTTTTAACCAATCTTGTGCATCCAATAGGTGTGTTTGTGGCATTGGATGATCAATTAGGTCATTTTCGTCCTCCCTAGGCTTATTCTTGTCCAATTAGGGTTTTTAACCAATCTTGTGCATCCAATAAGTTCATTTGTGTCATTGGATTAACATTTAGGTCATTTTCGACCTCCCTAGGCATATTCTTGTCCAATTAGGGTTTTTAACCAATCTTGTGCATCCAATAGGTGTGTTTGTGGCAATGGATGATCAATTAGGTCATTTTCGTCCTCCCTAGGCTTATTCTTGTCCAATTAGGGTTTTTAACCAATCTTGTGCATCCAATAAGTGTGTTTGTGTCATTGGATGATCAATTAGGTCATTTTCGTCCTCTCTAGGCTTATTCTTTTCCAATTAGGGTTTTTAACCAATCTTGTGCATCCAATAGGTTTGTTTGTGTCATTGGATGATCAATTAGGTCATTTTCGTCCTCCCTAGGCTTCTTCTTGTCCAATTAGGGATTTTAACCAATCTTGTGCATCCAATAAACTTGTTTGTATCATTGAATTAATATTTAGGTCATTTTCGTCCTCCCTAGGCATATTCTTGTCCAATTAGGGTTTTTAACCAATCTTGTGCATCCAATAGGTGTGTTTGTGTCATTGGATGATCAATTAGGTCATTTTCGTCCTCCCTAGGCATATTCTTGTCCAATTAGGGTTTTTAACGAATCTTGTGTATCCAATAGGTGTGTTTGTGTCGTTGGATGATCAATTAGGTCATTATCGTCCTCCCTAGGCTTATTCTTGTCCAATTAGGGTTTTTAACCAATCTTGTGCATCCAATAGGTGTGTTTGTGGCATTGGATGATCAATTAGGTTATTTTCGTCCTCCCTAGGCTTATTCTTGTCCAATTAGGGTTTTTAACCAATCTTGTGCATCCAATAAGTTTTTTTTGTGTCATTTGATGATCAGTTAGGTCATTTTCGTCCTCCCTAGTCTTATTCTTGTTCAATTAGGGTTTTTAACCAATCTTGTGCATCCAATAAGTTGAGTTGTGTCATTGGATTAACATTTAGGTCATTTTCGTCCTCCCTGGGCATATTCTTGTCCAATTAGGGTTTTTAACCAATCTTGTGCATCCCATAGGTGTGTTTGTGTCATTGGATGATCAATTAGGTCATTTTCGTCCTCCCTAGGCATATTCTTGTCCAATTAGGGTTTTTAACCAATCTTGTGCATCCAATAACTTTGTTTGTGTCATTGAATTAATATTTAGGTCATTTTCGTCCTCCCTAGGCATATTCTTGTCCAATTATTGTTTTTAACCAATCTTGTGCATCCAATAGGTGTGTTTGTGGCATTGGATGATCAATTAGGTCATTTTAGTCCTCCCTAGGCTTATTCTTGTCCAATTAGGGTTTTTAACCAATCTTGTGCATCCAATAACTTCATTTGTGTCATTGGATTAACATTTAGGTCATTTTCGTCCTCCCTAGGCATATTCTTGTCCAATTAGGGTTTTTAACCAATCTTGTGCATCCAATAGGTGTGTTTGTGTCATTGGATGATCAATTAGGTCATTTTCGTCCTCCCTAGGCTTATTCTTGTCCAATTAGGGTTTTTAACCAATCTTGTGCATCCAATAACTTTGTTTGTGTCTTTGAATTAATATTTAGGTCATTTTCGTCCTCCATAGGCATATTCTTGTCCAATTAGGGTTTTTAACCAATCTTGTGCATCCAATAGGTGTGCTTGTGTCATTGGATGATCAATTAGGTCATTTTCGTCCTCCCAAGGCTTATTCTTGTCCAATTAGGGTTTTTAACCAATCTTGTGCATCCAATAAGTTCATTTGTGTCATTGGATTAACATTTAGGTCATTTTCGTCCTCCCTAGGCATATTCTTGTCCAATTAGGGTTTTTAACCAATCTTGTGCATCCAATAGGTGTGTTTGTGTCATTGGATGATCAATTAGGTCATTTTCGTCCTCCCTATGCTTATTCTTGTCCAATTAGGGTTTTTAGCCAATCTTGTGCATCCAATAAGTTCATTTGTGTCATTGGATGATCAATTAGGTCATTTTCGTCCTCCCTAGGCATATTCTTGTCCAACTAGGGTTTTTAACCAACCTTGTGCATCCAATAGGTGTGTTTGTATCATTGGATGATCAATTAGGTCATTTTCGTCCTCCTTAAGCTTATTCTTGTCCAATTAGGGTTTTTAACCAATCTTGTGCATCCAATAAGTTCATTTGTGTCATTGGATTAACATTTAGGTCATTTTCGTCCTCCCTAGGCATATTCTTGTCCAATTAGGGTTTTTAACCAATCTTGTGCATCCAATAGGTGTGTTTGTGTCATTGGATGATCAATTAGGTCATTTTCGTCCTTCCTAGGCTTATTCTTGTCTAATTAGGGTTTTTTAACCAATTTTGTGCATCCAATAAGTTCATTTGTGTCATTGGATTAACATTTAGGTCATTTTCGTCCTCCCTAGGCATATTCTTGTCCAATTAGGGTTTTTAACCAATCTTGTGCATCCAATAGGTGTGTTTGTGTCATTGGATGATCAATTAGGTCATTTTCGTCCTCCCTAGGCTTATTCTTGTCCAATTAGGGTTTTTAACCGATCTTGTGCATCCAATAGGTGTGTTTGTGTCATTGGATGATCAATTAGGTCATTTTCGTCCTATATAGGCTTATTCTTGTCAATTAGGGTTTTTAACCAATCTTGTGCATCCAATAGGTGTGTTTGTGTCATTGGATGATCAATTAGGTCATTTACGTCCTCCCTAGGCTTATTCTTGTCCAATAAGGGTTTATAACCAATCTTGTGCATCCAATAACTTTGTTTGTGTCATTGAATTAATATTAAGGTCATTTTCGTTCTCCCTAGGCATATTCTTATCCAATTAGAGTTTTTAACCAATCTTGTGCATCCAATAGGTGTGTTTGTGTCATTGGATGATCGATTAGGTCATTTTCGTCCTCCCTAGGCTTATTCTTGTCCAATTAGGGTTTTTAACCAATCTTGTGCATCTAATAGGTGTGTTTGTGTCATTGGATGATCAATTAGGTCATTTTCGTCCTCCCTAGGCTTATTCTCTTCCAATTAGGGTATTAACCAATCTTGTGCATCCAATAGGTGTGATTGTGTCATTGGATGATCAATTAGGTCATTTTCGT
Source organism: Cicer pinnatifidum (assembly GCA_037974775.1). Taxonomy (NCBI): domain Eukaryota; kingdom Viridiplantae; phylum Streptophyta; class Magnoliopsida; order Fabales; family Fabaceae; genus Cicer; species Cicer pinnatifidum. The sequence continues at coordinate 186,999 of JBBPBR010001209.1, read as the reverse complement.
CCTCCCTAGGCTTATTCTTGTCCAATTAGGGTTTTTAACAAATCTTGTGCATCCAATAAGTTCATTTGTGTCATTGGATGATCAATTAGGTCATTTTCGTCCTCCCTAGGCTTATTCTTGTCCAATTAGGGTTTTTAACCAATCTTGTGCATCCAATAGGTGTGTTTGTGTCATTGGATGATCAATTAGGTCATTTTCGTCCTCCCTAGGCTTATTCTTGTCCAATTAGGGTTTTTAACCAATCTTGTGCATCCAATAGGTGTGTTTGTGTCATTGAATGATCGATTAGGTCATTTTCGTCCTCCCTTGACTTATTCTTGTCAAATTAGGGTTTTTAACCAATCTTGTGCATCCAATAACTTTGTTTGTGTCATTGAATTAATATTTAGGTCATTTTCGTCCTCCCTAGGCATATTCTTGTCCAATTAGGGTTTTTAACCAATCTTGTGCATCCAATAGGTGTGTTTGTGTCATTGGATGATCAATTAGATCATTTTCCTCCTCCCTAGGCATATTCTTGTCCAATTAGGGTTTTTAACCAATCTTGTGCATCCAATAGGTGTGTTTGTGTCATTGGATGATCAATTAGGTCATTTTCGTCCTCCCTAGGCTTATTCTTGTCCAATTAGGGTTTTTAACCAATCTTGTGCATCCAATAGGTTCATTTGTGTCATTGGATTAACATTTAGGTCATTTTCATCCTCCCTAGGCATATTCTTGTCCAATTAGGGTTTTTAACCAATCTTGTGCATCCAATAGGTGTGTTTGTGTCATTGGATGATCAATTAGGTCATTTTCGTCCTCCCTATGCTTATTCTTGTCCTATTAGGGTTTTTAACCAATCTTGTGCATCCAATAAGTTTGTTTGTTTCATTGAATTAATATTTAGGTCATTTTCGTCCTCCCTAGGCATATTCTTGTCCAATTAGGGTTTTTAACCAATCTTGTGCATCCAATAGGTGTGTTTATGTCATTGGATGATCAATTAGGTCATTTTCGTCCTCCCTAGGCATATTCTTATCCAATTAGGGTTTTTAACCAATCTTGTGCATCCAATAGGTGTGTTTGTGGCAATGGATGATCAATTAGGTCATTTTCGTCCTCCCTAGGCTTATTCTTGTCCAATTAGGGTTTTTAACCAATCTTGTGCATCCAATAGGCATGTTTTTGTCATTGGATGATCAATTAGGTCATTTTCATCCTCCCTAGGCTTTTTCTTGTCCAATTAGGGTTTTTAACGAATCTTGTGCATCCAATAAGTTCATTTGTGTCATTGGATTAACATTTAGGTCATTTTCGTCCTCCCTAGGCATATTCTTGTCCAATTAGGGTTTTTAACCAATCTTGTGCATCCAATAGGTGTGTTTGTGTCATTGGATGATCAATTAGGTTATTTTCGTCCTCCCTAGGCATATTCTTGTCCAATTAGGGTTTTTAACTAATCTTGTGCATCCAATAAGTTCATTTGTGTCATTGGATGATCAATTAGGTCATTTTCATCCTCTCTAGGCATATTCTTGTCCAATTAGGGTTTTTAACAAATTTTGTGCATCCAATAGGTGTGTTTGTGGCAATAGATGATCAATTAGGTCATTTTCGTCCTCCCTAGGCTTATTCTTGTCCAATTAGGGTTTTTAACCAATCTTGTGCATCCAATAGGTGTGTTTGTGCATTGGATGATCAATTAGGTCATTTTCGTCCTCCCTAGGCTTATTCTTGTCCAATTAGGGTTTTTAACCAATCTTGTGCATCCAATAAGTTGAGTTGTGTCATTGGATTAACATTTAGGTCATTTTCGTCCTCCCTAGGCTTATTCTTGTCCAATTAGGGTTTTTAACCAATCTTGTGCATCCAATAGGTGTGTTTGTGTCATTTGATGATCAATTAGGTCATTTTCGTCCTCCATAGGCTTATTCTTGTCCAATTAGGGTTTTTAACCAATCTTGTGCATCCAATAAGTTGAGTTGTGTCATTGGATTAACATTTAGGTCATTTTCGTCCTCACTAGGCTTATTCTTGTCCAATTAGGGTTTTTAACCAATCTTGTGCATCCAATAGGTGTGTTTGTGGCATTGGATGATCAATTAGGTCATTTTCGTCCTCCCTAGGCTTATTCTTGTCCAATTAGGGTTTTTAACCAATCTTGTGCATCCAATAAGTTCATTTGTGTCATTGGATTAACATTTAGGTCATTTTCGTCCTCTCTAGGCATATTCTTGTCCAATTAGGGTTTTTAACCAATCTTGTGCATCCAATAGGTGTGTTTGTGTCATTGGATGATCAATTAGGTCATTTTCGTCCTTCCTTGGCATATTCTTGTCCAATTAGGGTTTTTAACCAATCTTGTGCATCCAATAGGTGTGTTTGTGTCATTGAATGATCAATTAGGTCATTTTCCTCCTCCCTAGGCATATTCTTGTCCAACTAGGGTTTTGAACCAATCTTGTGCATCCAATAGGTGTGTTTGTGTCTTTGGATGATCAATTAGGTCATTTTCGTCCTCCCTAGGCTTATTCTTGTCCAATTAGGGTTTTTAACCAATCTTGTGCATCCAATAAGTTCATTTGTGTCATTGGATTAACATTTAGGTCATTTTCGTCCTCCCCCGGCATATTCTTGTCCAATTAGGGTTTTTAACCAATCTTGTGTATCCAATAGGTGTGTTTGTGTCATTGGATGATCAATTTGGTCATTTTCGTCCTCCCTAGGCATATTCTTGTCCAATTAGGGTTTTTAACCAATCTTGTGCATCCAATAGGTGTGTTTGTGTCATTGGATGATCAATTAGGTGATTTTCGTCCTCCCTTGGCTTATTCTTGTCCAATTTGGGTTTTTAACCAATCTTGTGCATCCACTAAGTTGAGTTGTTTCATTGGATTAACATTTAGGTCATTTTCGTCCTCCCTATGCTTATTCTTGTCCAATTAGGGTTTTTAACCAATCTTGTGCATCCAATAGGTGTGTTTGTGTCATTGGATGATCAATTAGGTCATTTTCGTCCTCCCTAGGCTTATTCTTGTCCAATTAGGGATTTTAACCAATCTTGTGCATCCAATAAGTTCATTTGTGTCATTGGATTTACATTTAGGTCATTTTAGTCCTCCCTAGGCATATTCTTGTCCATTTAGGGTTTTTAACCAATCTTGTGCATCCAATAACTTTGTTTGTGTCATTGAATTAATATTTAGGTCATTTTCGTCCTCCCTAGGCATATTCTTGTCCAATTATTGTTTTTAACCAATCTTGTGCATCCAATAGGTGTGTTTGTGGCATTGGATGATCAATTAGGTCATTTTCGTCCTCCCTAGGCTTATTCTTGTCCAATTAGGGTTTTTAACCAATCTTGTGCATCCAATAACTTCATTTGTGTCCTTGGATTAACATTTAGGTCATTTTCGTCCTCCCTTGGCATATTCTTGTCCAATTAGGGTTTTTAACCAATCTTGTGCATCCAATAGGTGTGTTTGTGTCATTGGATGATCATTTAGGTCATTTTCGTCCTCCCTTGGCTTATTCTTGTCCAATTAGGGTTTTTAACCAATCTTGTGCATCAACTAAGTTGAGTTGTTTCATTGGATTAACATTTAGGTCATTTTCGTCCTCCCTATGCTTATTCTTGTCCAATTAGGGTTTTTAACCAATCTTGTGCATCCAATAAGTTCATTTGTGTCGTTGGATTAACATTTAGGTCATTTTCGTCCTCCCTAGGCACATTCTTGTCCAATTAGGGTTTTTAACCAATCTTGTGTATCCAATAGGTGTGTTTGTGTCATTGGATGATCAATTTGGTCATTTTCGTCCTCCCTAGGCATATTCTTGTCCAATTAGGGTTTTTAACCAATCTTGTGCATCCAATAGGTGTGTTTGTGTCATTGGATGATCAATTAGGTGATTTTCGTCCTCCCTAGGCTTATTCTTGTCCAATTAGGGTTTTTAACCAATCTTGTGCATCCACTAAGTTGAGTTGTTTCATTGGATTAACATTTAGGTCATTTTCGTCCTCCATATGCTTATTCTTGTCCAATTAGGGTTTTTAACCAATCTTGTGCATCCAATAGGTGTGTTTGTGTCATTGGATGATCAATTAGGTCATTTTCGTCCTCCCTAGGCTTATTCTTGTCCAATTAGGGATTTTAACCAATCTTGTGCATCCAATAAGTTCATTTGTGTCATTGGATTTACATTTAGGTCATTTTAGTCCTCCCTAGGCATATTCTTGTCCATTTAGGGTTTTTAACCAATCTTGTGCATCCAATAGGTGTGTTTGTGTCATTGGATGATCAATTAGGTCATTTTCGTCCTCCCTAGGCTTATTCTTGTCCAATTAGGGTTTTTAACCAATCTTGTGCATCCAATAAGTTTGTTTGTGGCATTGGATGATCAATTAGGTCATTTTCGTCCTCCCTAGGCTTATTCTTGTCCAATTAGGGTTTTTAACCAATCTTGTGCATCCAATAACTTTGTTTGTGTCATTGAATTAATATTTAGGTCATTTTCGTCCTCCCTAGGCATATTCTTGTCCAATTATGGTTTTTAAACAATCTTGTGCATCCAATAGGTGTGTTTGTGTCATTGGATGATCAATTTGGTCATTTTCGTCCTTCCCAAGCTTATTCTTGTCCAATTAGGGTTTTTAACCAATCTTGTGCATCCAATAAGTTCATTTGTGTCATTGGATTAACATTTAGGTCATTTTCGTCCTCCCTAGGCATATTCTTGTCCAATTAGGGTTTTTAACCAATCTTGTGCATCCAATAGGTGTGTTTGTGTCATTGGATGATCAATTAGGTCATTTGCGTCCTCCCTAGGCTTATTCTTGTCCAATTAGGGTTTTTAACCAATCTTGTGCATCCAATAAGTTCATTAGTGTCATTGGATGATCAATTAGGTCATTTTCGTCCTCCCTAGGCAGGTTCTTGTCCAACTAGGGTTTTTAACCAATCTTGTGCATCCAATAGGTGTGTTTGTGTCATTGGATGATCAATTAGGTTATTTTCGTCCTCCCTAGGCTTATTCTTGTCCAATTAGGGTTTTTAACCAATCTTGTGCATCCAATAAGTTCATTTGTGTCATTGGATTAACATTTAGGTCATTTTCGTCCTCCCTAGGCATATTCTTGTCCAATTAGGGTTTTTAACCAATCTTGTGCATCCAATAAGTTGAGTTGTGTCATTGGATTAACATTTAGGTCATTTCCAACCTCCCTAGGCTTATTCTTATCCAATTAGGGTTTTTAACCAATCTTGTGCATCCAATAAGTTCATTTGTGTCATTGGATTAACATTTAGGTCATTTTCGTCCTCCCTAGGCATATTCTTGTCCAATTAGGGTTTTTAACCAATCTTGTGCATCCAATAGGTGTGTTTGTGTCATTGGATGATCAATTAGGTTATTTTCGTCCTCCCTAGGCTTATTCTTGTCCAATTAGGGTTTTTAACCAATCTTTTGCATCCAATAAGTTCATTTGTGTCATTGGATGATCAATTAGGTCATTTTCGTCCTCCCAAGGCTTATTCTTGTCCAACTAGGGTTTTTAACCAATCTTGTGCATCCAATAGGTGTGTTTGTGTCATTGGATGATCAATTAGGTCATTTTCGTCCTCCCTAGGCTTATTCTTGCCCAATTAGGGTTTTTAACCAATCTTGTGCATCCAATAAGTTCATTTGTGTCATTGGATTAACATTTAGGTCATTTTCGTCCTCCCTAGGCATATTCTTGTCCAATTAGGGTTTTTAACCAATCTTGTGCATCCAATAGGTGTGTTTGTGTCATTGGATGATCAATTAGGTCATTTTCGTCCTCCCTAGGCTTATTCTTGTCCAATTAGGGTTTTTAACCAATCTTGTGCATCCAATAGGTGTGTTTGTGTCATTGGATGATCAATTAGGTCATTTTCGTCCTCCCTAGGCTTATTCTTGTCCAATTAGGGTTTTTAACCAATCTTGTGCTTCCAATAAGTTGAGTAGTGTCATTGGATTAACATTTAGGTCATTTTTGTCCTCCCTTGGTTTATTCTTGTCCAATTAGGGTTTTTAACCAATCTTGTGCATCCAATAAGTTTGTTTGTGTCATTGGATTATCAATTAGGTCATTTTCGTCCTCCCTAGGCTTATTTTTGTCCAATTAGGGTTTTTAACCAATCTTGTGCATCCAATAAGTTTGTTTGTGTCATTGAATTAATATTTAGGTCATTTTCGTCCTCCCTAGGCATCATCTTGTCCAATTAGGATTTTTAACCAATCTTTTGCATCCAATAGGTGTATTTGTGTCATTGGATGATCAATTAGGTCATTTTCGTCCTCCCTAGGTTTATTCTTGTCCAATTAGGGTTTTTAATTAATCTTGTGCATCCAAAAACTTTGTTTGTGTCATTAAATTAATATTTAGGTCATTTTCGTCCTCCCTAGGCATATTCTTGTCCAATTAGGGTTTTTAACCAATCTTGTGCATCCAATAGGTGTGTTTGTGTCATTGGATGATCAATTAGGTCATTTTCGTCCTCCCTAGGCTTATTCTTGTCCAATTAGGGTTTTTAACCAATCTTGTGCATCCAATAGGTGTGTTTGTGTCATTGGATGATCAATTAGCTCATTTTCGTCCTCCCTAGGCTTATTCTTGTCCAATTAGTGTTTTTAACCAATCTTGTGCATCCAATAAGTTTGTTTGTGTCATTGAATTAATATTTAGTTCATTTTCGTCCTCCGTAGGCATCATCTTGTCCAATTAGGGTTTTTAACCAATCTTTTGCATCCAATAGGTGTGTTTGTGTCATTGGATGATCAATTAGGTCATTTTCGTCCTCCCTAGGCTTATTCTTGTCCAATTAGGGTTTTTAACCAATCTTGTGCATCCAATAGGTGTGTTTGTGTCATTGGATGATCAATTAGGTCATTTTCGTCCTCCCTAGGCTTATTCTTGTCCAATTAGGGTTTTTAACCAATCTTGTGCATCCAATAAGTGCGTTTGTGTCATTGGATTATCATTTAGGTCATTTTCGTCCTCCCTAGGCATATTCTTGTCCAATTAGGGTTTTTAACCAATCTTGTGCATCCAATAGGTGTGTTTGTGTCATTGGATGATCAATTAGGTTATTTTCATCCTCCCTAGGCTTATTCTTGTCCAATTAGGGTTTTTAACCAATCTTGTGCATCCAATAGGTGTGTTTGTGTCATTGGATGATCAATTAGGTCATTTTCGTCCTCCCTACGCATATTCTTGTCCAATTAGGGTTTTTAACCAATCTTGTGCATCCAATAGGTGTGTTTGTGGCAATGGATGATCAATTAGGTCATTTTCGTCCTCCCTAGGCTTATTCTTGTCCAATTAGGGTTTTTAACCAATCTTGTGCATCCAATAGGTGTGTTTGTGTCATTGGATGATCAATTAGGTCATTTTCGTCCTCCCTAGGCTTATTCTTGTCCAATTAGGGTTTTTAACCAATCTTGTGCATCCAATAGGTGTGTTTGTGTCATTGGACGATCAATTAGGTCTTTTTCGTCCTCCCTAGGCATATTCTTGTCAAATTAGGGTTTTTAACCAATCTTGTGCATCCAATAAGTTGAGTTGTGTCATTGGATTAACATTTGGGTCATTTTCGTCCTCCATAGGCTTATTCTTGTCCAATTAGGGTTTTTAACCAATCTTGTGCATCCAATAAGTTGAGCTGTGTCATTGGATTAACATTTAGGTCATTTTCGTCCTCCCTAGGCTTATTCTTGTCCAATTAGGGTTTTTAACCAATCTTGTGCATCCAATAAGTTCATTTGTGTCATTGGATTAACATTTAGGTCATTTTCGTCCTCCCTAGGCATATTCTTGTCCAATTAGGGTTTTTAACCAATCTTGTGCATCCAATAAGTTCATTTGTGTCATTGGATGAACATTAAGGTCATTTTCGTCCTCCCTAGGCTTATTCTTGTCCAATTAGGGTTTTTAACCAATCTTGTGCATCCAATAAGTTCATTTGTGTCATTGGATTAACATTTAGGTCATTTTCGTCCTCCCTAGGCATATTCTTGTCCAATTAGGGTTTTTAACCAATCTTGTGCATCCAATAGGTGTGTTTGTGTCATTGGATGATCAATTAGGTAATTTTCGTCCTCCCTAGGCTTATTCTTGTCCAATTAGGGTTTTTAACCGATCTTGTGCATCCAATAGGTGTGTTTGTGTCATTGGATGATCAATTAGGTCATTTTCGTCCTCCCTATGCATATTCTTGTCCAATTAGGGTTTTTAACCAATCTTGTGCATCCAATAGGTGTGTTTGTGTCATTGGATGATCAATTAGGTCATTTTCGTCCTCCCTAGGCTTATTCTTGTCCAATTAGGGTTTTTAACCAATCTTGTGCATCCAATAAGTTCATTTGTGTCATTGGATTAACATTTAGGTCATTTTCGTCCTCCCTAGGCATATTATTGTCAAATTAGGGTTTTTAACCAATCTTGTGCATCCAATAGGTGTCTTTGTGTCATTGGGTGATCAATTAGGGTATTTTCGTCCTCCCTAGGCATATTCTTGTCCAATTAGGGTTTTTAACCAATCTTGTGCATCCAATAGGTGTGTTTGTGTCATTGGATGATCAATTAGGCCATTTTCGTCCTCCCTAGGTTTATTTTTGTCCAATTAGGGTTTTTAACCAATCTTGTGCATCCAATAGGTGTGTTTGTGTCATTGGATGATCAATTAGGTCATTTTCGTCCTCCCTAGGCTTATTCTTGTCCAATTAGGGTTTTTAACCAATCTTGTGCATCCAATAAGTTCATTTGTGTCATTGGATTAACATTTAGGTCATTTTCGTCCTCCCTAGGCATATTCTTGTCCAATTAGGGTTTTTAACCAATCTTGTGCATCCAATAAGTTCATTTGTGTTATTGGATTAACATTTAGGTCATTTTCGTCCACCCTTGCTTATTCTTGTCCAATTAGGGTTTTTAACCAATCTTGTGCATCCAATAGGTGTGTTTGTGTCATTGGATGATCAATTAGGTCATTTTCGTCCTCCCTAGGCTTATTCTTGTCCAATTAGGGTTTTTAACCAATCTTGTGCTCCAATAGGTGTGTTTGTGTCATTGGATGATCAATTAGGTCATTTTCGTCCTCCCTAGGCTTATTCTTGTCCAATTAGGGTTTTTAACCAATCTTGTGCATCCAATAGGTGTGTTTGTGTCATTGGATGATCAATTAGGTCATTTTCGTCCTCCCTAGGCTTATTCTTGTCCAATTAGGGTTTTTAACCAATCTTGTGCATCCAATAACTTTGTTTGTGTCATTGAATTAATATTTAGGTCATTTTCGTCCTCCCTAGGCATATTCTTGTCCAATTATGGTTTTTAACCAATCTTGTGTATCCAATAGGTGTGTTTGTGTCATTGGATGATCAATTAGATCATTTTCGTCGTCCCTAGTCTTATTCTTGTCCAATTAGGGTTTTTAACCAATCTTGTGCATCCAATAGGTGTGTTTGTGTCATTGGATGATCAATTAGGTCATTTTCGTCCTCCCTAGGCTTATTCTTGTCCAATTAGGGTTTTTAACCAAGCTTGTGCATCCAATAAGTTGAGTTGTGTCATTGGATTAACATTTAGGTCATTTTCGTCCTCCCTAGGCTTATTATTGTCCAATTCGGGTTTTTAACCAATCTTGTGCATCCAATAAGTTCATTTGTGTCATTGGATTTACATTTAGGTCATTTTCATCCTCCCTAGGCATATTCTTGTCCAATTAGGGTTTTTAACCAATCTTGTCCATCCAATAGGTGTGTTTGTGTCATTGGATGATCAATTAGGTCATTTTCGTCCTCCCTATGCATATTCTTGTCCAATTAGGGTTTTTAACGAATCTTGTGTATCCAATAGGTGTGTTTGTGTCGTTGGATGATCAATTAGGTCATTATCGTCCTCCCTAGGCTTATTCTTGTCCAATTAGGGTTTTTAACCAATCTTGTGCATCCAATAGGTGTGTTTGTGGCATTGGATGATCAATTAGGTTATTTTCGTCCTCCCTAGGCTTATTCTTGTCCAATTAGGGTTTTTAACCAATCTTGTGCATCCAATAAGTTTTTTTTGTGTCATTTGATGATCAATTAGGTCATTTTCGTCCTCCCTAGTCTTTTTTTTGTTCAATTATGGTTTTTAACCAATCTTGTGCATCCAATAAGTTGAGTTGTGTCATTGGATTAACATTTAGGTCATTTTCGTCTTCCCTGGGCATATTCTTGTCCAATTAGGGTTTTTAACCAATCTTGTGCATCCCATAGGTGTGTTTGTGTCATTGGATGATCAATTAGGTCATTTTCGTCCTCCCTAGGCATATTCTTGTCCAATTAGGGTTTTTAACCAATCTTGTGCATCCAATAACTTTGTTTGTGTCATTGAATTAATATTTAGGTCATTTTCGTCCTCCCTAGGCATATTCTTGTCCAATTAGGGTTTTTAACCAATCTTGTGCATCCAATAGGTGTGTTTGTGGCCTTGGATGATCAATTAGGTCATTTTCGTCCTCCCTAGGCTTATTCTTGTCCAATTAGGGTTTTTAACCAATCTTGTGCATCCAATAAGTTCATTTGTGTCATTGGATTAACATTTAGGTCATTTTCGTCCTCCCTAGACATATTCTAGTCCAATTAGGGTTTTTAACCAATCTTGTGCATCCAATAAGTTCATTTGTGTCATTGGATTTACATTTAGGTCATTTTAGTCCTCCCTAGGCATATTCTTGTCCAATTAGGGTTTTTAATCAATCTTGTGCATCCAATAGGTGTGTTTGTGTCATTGGATGATCAATTAGGTCATTTTCGTCCTCCCTAGGCTTATTCTTGTCCAATTAGGGTTTTTAACCAATCTTGTGCATCCAATAACTTTGTTTGTGTCATTGAATTAATATTTAGGTCATTTTCGTCCTCCCTAGGCATATTCTTGTCCAATTAGGGTTTTTAACCAATCTTGTGCATCCAATAGGTGTGTTTGTGTCATTGGATGATCAATTAGGTCATTTTCGTTCTCCCTAGGCTTATTCTTGTCCAATTAGGGGTTTTAACCAATCTTGCGCATCCAATAACTTTGTTTGTGTCATTGAATTAATATTTAGGTCATTTTCGTCCTCCCTAGGCATATTCTTGTCCAATTAGGGTTTTTAACCAATCTTGTGCATCCAATAGGTGTGTTTGTGTCATTGGATGATCAATTAGGTCATTTTCGTCCTCCCTAGGCTTATTCTTGTCCAATTAGGGTTTTTAACCAATCTTGTGCATCCAATTGGTGTGTTTGTGTCATTGGATGATCAATTAGGTTATTTTCGTCCTTCCTAGGCTTATTCTTGTCCAATTAGGGTTTTTAACCAATCTTGTGCATCCAATAAGTTGAGTTGTGTCATTGGATTAACATTTAGGTCATTTTCGTCCTCCCTAGGCTTATTCTTGTCCAATTAGGGTTTTTAACCAATCTTGTGCATCCAATAGGTGTGTTTGTGTCATTAGATAATCAATTAAGTCATTTTCGTCCTCCCTAGGCTTATTCTTTTCCAATTAGGGTTTTTAACCAATCTTGTGCATCCAATAAGTTGAGTTGTGTCATTGGATTAACATTTAGGTCATTTTCGTCCTCCCTAGGCTTATTCTTGTCCAATTAGGGTTTTTAACCAATCTTGTGCATCCAATAGGTGTGTTTGTGTCATTAGATAATCAATTAGGTCATTTTCGTCCTCCCTAGGCTTATTCTTTCCCATTTAGGGTTTTTAACCAATCTTGTGCATCCAATAAGTTGAGTTGTGTCATTGGATTAACATTTAGGTCATTTTCGTCCTCCCTAGGCATATTCTTGTCCAATTAGGGTTTTTAACCAATCTTGTGCATCCAATAAGTTCATTTGTGTCATTGGATTAACATTAAGGTCAATTTCGTCCACCCTAGGCATATTCTTGTCCATTTAGGGTTTTTAACCAATCTTGTGCATCCAATAGGTGTGTTTGTGTCATTGGATGATCAATTAGGTCATTTTCGTCCTCCCTAGGCTTATTCTTGTCCAATTAGGGTTTTTAACCAATCTTGTGCATCCAATAAGTTGAGTTGTGTCATTGGATTAACATTTAGGTCATTTTCGTTCTCCCTAGGCATATTCTTGTCCAATTAGGGTTTTTAACCCATCTTGTGCATCGAATAAGTTCATTTGTGTTATTGGATTAACATTTAGGTCATATTCGTCCTCCCTAGGCATATTGTTGTCCAATTAGGGTTTTTAACCAATCTTGTGCATCCAATAGGTGTGTTTGTGTCATTGGATGATCAATTAGGTCATTTTCGTCCTCCCTAGGCTTATTCTTGTCCAATTAGGGTTTTTAACCAATCTTGTGCATCCAATAACTTTGTTTGTGTCATTGAATTAATATTTAGGTCATTTTCGTCCTCCCTAGGCATATTCTTGTCCAATTAGGGTTTTTAATCAATCTTGTGCACCCAATAGGTGTGTTTGTGTCATTGGATGATCAATTTGGTCATTTTCGTCCTCCATAGGCTTATTCTTGTCCAATTAGGGTTTTTAACCAATCTTGTGCATCCAATATGTGTGTTTTTGTCATTGGATAATAAATTAGGTCATTTTCTTCCTCCCCAGGCTTATTCTTGTCCAATTAGGGTTTTCAACCAATCTTGTGCATCCAATAGAAGTGTTTGTGTCATTGGATGATCAATTAGGTCATTTTCGTCCTCTCTAGGCTTATTCTTGTCCAATTAGTGTTTTTAACCAATCTTGTGCATCCAATAGGTGTGTTTGTGTCATTGGATGATCAATTAGGTCATTTTCGTCCTCCCTAGGCATATTCTTGTCCAGTTAGGGTTTTTAACCAATCTTGTGCATCCAATAGGTGTGTTTGTGTCATTGGATGATCAATTAGGTCATTTTCGTCCTCCCTAGGCTTATTCTTGTCCAATTAGGGTTTTTAACCAATCTTGTGCATCCAATAAGTTCATTAGTGTCATTGGATGATCAATTAGGTCATTTTCGTCCTCCTTGGGCATGTTCTTGTCCAACTAGGGTTTTTAACCAATCTTGTGCATCCAATAGGTGTGTTTGTGTCATTGGATGATCAATTAGGTCATTTTCGTCCTCCCTAGGCTTATTCTTGTCCAATTAGGGTTTTTAACCAATCTTGTGCATCCAATAAGTTTGTTTGTGTCATTGAATTATCATTTAGGTCATTTTCGTCCTCCCTAGGCATATTCTTGTCCAATTAGGGTTTTTAACCAATCTTGTGCATCCAATAGGTGTGTTTGTGGCAATGGATGATCAATTAGGTCATTTTCGTCCTCCCTAGGCTTATTCTTGTCCAATTACGGTTTTTAACCAATCTTGTGCATCCAATAGGCGTGTTTGTGTCATTGGATGATCAATTAGGTCATTTCCGTCCTCCCTAGGCTTATTCTTGTCCAATTAGGGTTTTTAACCAATCTTGTGCATCCAATAGGTGTGTTTGTGTCATTCGATCATCAATTAGGTCATTTTCGTCCTCCCTAGGCTTATTCTTGTCCAATTAGGGTTTTTAACCAATCTTGTGCATCCAATAAGTTGAGTTGTGTCATTGGATTAACATTTAGGTCATTTTCGTCCTCCCTAGGCTTATTCTTGTCCAATTAGGGTTTTTAACCAATCTTGTGCATCCAATAAGTTCATTTGTGTCATTGGATTTACATTTAGGTCATTTTTGTCCTCCCAGGGCATATTCTTGTCCAATTAGGGTTTTTAACCAATCTTGTGCATCCAATAGGTGTGTTTGTGTCATTGGATGATCAATTAGGTCATTTTCGTCCTCCCTAGGCTTATTCTTGTCCAATTAGGGTTTTTAACCAATATTGTGCATCTAATAGGTGTGTTTGGGTCATTGGATGATCAATTAGGTCATTTTCGTGCTCCCTAGGCTTATTCTTGTCCAATTAGGGTTTTTAACCAATCTTGTGCATCCGATAGGTTTCTTTGTGTCATTGAATTAATATTTAGGTCATTTGCGTCCTCCCTAGGCATATTCTTGTCCAATTAGGGTTTTTAACCAATCTTGTGCATCCAATAGGTGTCTTTGTGTCATTGGATGATCAATTAGGTCATTTACGTCCTCCCTAGGCTTATTCTTGTCCAATTAGGGTTTTTAACCAATCTTGTGCATCCAATAGGTGTGTTTGTGTCATTGGATGATCAATTAGGTCATTTTCGTCCTCCCTAGGCATATTCTTGTCCAATTAGGGTTTTTAACCAATCTTGTTTATCCAATAGGTGTGTTTGTGTCAGTGGATGATCAATTAGGTCCTTTTCCTCCTCCCCAGGCATATTGTTGCCCATTTAGGGTTTTTAACCAATCTTGTGCATCCAATAGGTGTGTTTGTGTCATTGGATGATCAATTAGGTCATTTTCGTCCTCCCTAGGCTTATTCTTGTCCAATTAGGGTTTTTAACCAATCTTGTGCTTCCAATAGTTGTGTTTGTGTCATTGGATGATACATTAGGTCATTTTCGTCCTCCCTAGGCATATTCTTGACCAATTAGGGTTTTTAACCAATCTTGTGCATCCAATAGGTGTGTTTGTGTCATTGGATGATCAATTAGGTCATTTTCGTCCTCCCTAGGCTTATTCTTGTCCAATTAGGGTTTTTAACCAATCTTGTGCATCCAATAGGTGTGTTTGTGTCATTGGATGATCAATTAGGTCATTTTCGTCCTCCCTAGGCTTATTCTTGTCCAATTAGGTTTTTAACCAATCTTGTGCATCCAATAGGTGTCTTTGTGTCATTGGATGATCAATTAGGTCATTTTCGTCCTCCCTAGGCTAACTCTTGTCCAATTAGGGTTTTTAACCAATCTTGTGCATCCAATAAGTTTGTATATGTCATTGAATTAATATTTAGGTCATTTTCGTCCTCCCTAGGCATATTCTTGTCCAATTAGGGTTTTTAACCAATCTTGTGCATCCAATAGGTGTGTTTGTGTCATTGGATGATCAATTAAGTCATTTTCGTCCTCCATAGGCATATTCTTGTCCAATTAGGGTTTTTAACCAATCTTGTGCTTCCAATAGGTGTGTTTCTGTCATTGGATGATCAATTAGGTCATTTTCGTCCTCCCTAGACTTATTCTTGTCCAATTAGGGTTTTTAACCAATCTTGTGCATCCAATAAGTTTGTTTATGTCATTGAATTAATATTTAGGTCATTTTCGTCCTCCCTAGGCATATTCTTGTCCAATTAGGGTTTTTAACCAATCTTGTGCATCCAATAGGTGTGTTTGTGTCATTGGATGATCAATTAGGTCATTTTCGTCCTCCCTAGGCTTATTCTTGTCCAATTAGGGTTTTTAACCAATCTTGTGCATCCAATAACTTTGTTTGTGTCATTGAATTAATATTTAGGTCATTTTCGTCCTCCCTAGGCATATTGTTGTCCAATTAGGGTTTTTAACCAATCTTGTGCATCCAATAGGTGTGTTTGTGTCATTGGATGATCAATTAGGTCATTTTCGTCCTCCCTTGGCTTATTCTTGTCCAATTAGGGTTTTTAACAAATCTTGTGCATCAACTAAGTTGAGTTGTTTCATTGGATTAACATTTAGGTCATTTTCGTCCTCCCTATGCTTATTCTTGTCCAATTAGGGTTTTTAACCAATCTTGTGCATCCAATAAGTTCATTTGTGTCATTGGATTAACATTTAGGTCATTTTCGTCCTCCCTAGGGACATTCTTGTCCAATTAGGGTTTTTAACCAATCTTGTGTATCCAATAGGTGTGTTTGTGTCATTGGATGATCAATTTGGTCATTTTCGTCCTCCCTAGGCATATTCTTGTCCAATTAGGGTTTTTAACCAATCTTGTGCATCCAATAGGTGTGTTTGTGTCATTGGATGATCAATTAGGTGATTTTCGTCCTCCCTTGGCTTATTCTTGTCCAATTTGGGTTTTTAACCAATCTTGTGCATCCACTAAGTTGAGTTGTTTCATTGGATTAACATTTAGGTCATTTTCGTCCTCCCTATGCTTATTCTTGTCCAATTAGGGTTTTTAACCAATCTTGTGCATCCAATAAGTTCATTTGTGTCATTGGATTAACATTTAGGTCATTTTCGTCCTTCCTAGGCTTATTCTTGTCCAATTAGGGTTTCTAACCAATCTTGTTGATCAAATAGGTGTGTTTGTGTCATTGGATGAACATTTAGGTCGTTTTCGTCCTCCCTAGGCTTATTCTTGTCCAATTAGGGTTTTTAACCAATCTTGTGCATCCAATAAGTTCATTTGTGTCATTGGATTAACATTTAGGTCATTTTCGTCCTCCCTAGGCTTATTCTTGTCCAATTAGGGTTTTTAACCAATCTTGTGTATCCAATAGGCGTGTTTGTGTCATTGGATGATCAATTAGGTCATTTTCGTCATCCCTAGGCTTATTCTTGTCCAATTAGGGTTTTTAACCAATCTTGAGCATCCAATAAGTTTGTTTGTTTCATTGAATTAATATTTAGGTCATTTTCGTCCTCCCTAGGCATATTCTTGTCCAATTAGGGTTTTTAACCAATCTTGTGCATCCAATAGGTGTGTTTGTGTCATTGGATGATCAATTAGGTCATTTTCGTCCTCCCTAGGCTTATTCTTGTCCAATTAGGGTTTTTAACCAATCTTGTGCATCCAATAACTTTGTTTGTGTCGTTGAATTAATATTTAGGTCATTTTCGTCCTCCCTAGGCTTATTCTTGTCCAATTAAGGTTTTTAACCAATCTTGAGCATCCAATAACTTTGTTTGTGTCATTGAATTAATATTTAGGTCATTTTCGTCCTCCCTAGGCATATTCTTGTCCAATTAGGGTTTTTAACCAATCTTGTGCATCCAATAGGTGTGTTTGTGTCATTGGATGATCAATTAGGTCATTTTCGCCCTCCCTAGGTTTATTCTTGTCCAATTAGGGTTTTTAACCAATCTTGTGCATCCAATAAGTTCATTTGTGTCACTGGATTAACAGTTAGGTCATTTTTGTCCTCCCTAGGCATATTCTTGTCCAATTAGGGTTTTTAACCAATCTTGTGCATCCAATAAGTTCATTTGTGTCATTGAATTAATATTTAGGTCATTTTCGTCCTCCCTAGGCA
>JBBPBR010001209.1:116167-169705 GCA_037974775.1 Cicer pinnatifidum | reverse complement strand
ACCAATCTTGTGCATCCAATAAGTTCATTTGTGTCACTGGATTAACAGTTAGGTCATTTTTGTCCTCCCTAGGCATATTCTTGTCCAATTAGGGTTTTTAACCAATCTTGTGCATCCAATAAGTTCATTTGTGTCATTGAATTAATATTTAGGTCATTTTCGTCCTCCCTAGGCATATTCTTGTCCAATTAGGGTTTTTAACCAATCTTGTGCATCCAATAGGTGTGTTTGTGTCATTGGATGATCGATTAGGTCATTTTCGTCCTCCCTAGGCTTATTCTCGTCCAATTAGGGTTTTTAACCAATCTTGTGCATCCAATAAGTTCATTTGTGTCATTGGATTAACATTTAGGTCATTTTCGTCCTCCCTAGGCATATTCTTGTCCAATTAGGGTTTTTAACCAATCTTGTGCTTCCAATAGGTGTGTTTGTGTCATTGAATTAATATTTAGGTCATTTTCGTCCTCCCTAGGCATATTCTTGTCCAATTAGGGTTTTTAACCAATCTTGTGAATCCAATAGGTGTGTTTGTGTCATTGGATGATCAATTAGGTCATTTTCGTCCTCCCTAGGCTTATTCTTGTCCAATTAGGGTTTTTAACCAATCTTGTGCATCCGATAAGTTTGTTTGTGTCATTGAATTAATATTTAGGTCATTTTCGCCTTCCCTAGGCATATTCTTGTCCAATTAGGGTTTTTAACCAATCTTGTGCATCCAATAGGTGTGTTTGTGTCATTGGATGATCAATTAGGTCATTTTCGTCCTCCCTAGGCTTATTCTTGTCCAATTAGGGTTTTTAACCAATCTTGTGCATCCAATAAGTTGAGTTGTGTCATTGGATTAACATTTAGGTCATTTTCGTCCTCCCTAGGCTTATTCTTGTCCAATTAGGGTTTTTAACCAATCTTGTGCATCCAATAGGTGTGTTTGTGTCATTGGATGATCAATTAGGTCATTTTCGCCCTCCATAGGCTTATTCTTGTCCAATTAGGGTTTTTAACCAATCTTTTGCATCCAATAAGTTGAGTTGTGTCATTGGATTAACATTTAGGTCATTTTCGTCCTCCCTAGGCTTATTCTTGTCCAATTAGGGTTTTTAACCAATCTTGTGCATCCAATAAGTTCATTTGTGTCATTGGATTAACATTTAGGTCATTTTCGTCCTCCCTAGGCATATTCTTGTCCAATTAGGGTTTTTAACCAATCTTGTGCATCCAATAGGTGTGTTTGTGTCATTGGATGATCAATTAGGTTATTTTCGTCCTCCCTCGGCTTATTCTTGTCCAATTAGGGTTTTTAACCAATCTTGTGCACCCAATACGTTCATTTGTGTCGTTGGATTAACATTTAGGTCATTTTCGTCCTACCTAGGCATATTCTTGTCCAATTAGAGTTTTAGACCAATCTTGTGCATCCAATAGGTGTGTTTGTGTCATTGGATGATCAATTAGGTTATTTTCGTCCTCCCTAGGCTTATTCTTGTCCAATTAGGGTTTTTAACCAATCTTGTGCATCCAATAGGTGTGTTTTTGTCATTGGATGATCAATTAGGTCATTTTCGTCCTCCCTAGGCATATTCTGGTCCAATTAGGGTTTTTAACCAATCTTGTGCATCCAATAGGTGTGTTTGTGTCATTGGATGATCAATTAGGTCATTTTCGTCCTCCCTAGGCTTATTCTTGTCCAATTAGGGTTTTTAACCAATCTTGTGCATCCAATAAGTTGAGTTGTGTCATTGGATTAACATTTAGGTCATTTTCGTCCTCCCTAGGCTTATTCTTGTCCAATTAGGGTTTTTAACCAATCTTGTGCATCCAATAGGTGTGTTTGTGTCATTGGATGATCAATTAGGTCATTTTCGTCCTCCATAGGCTTATTCTTGTCCAATTAGGGTTTTTAACCAATCTTGTGCATCCAATAGGTGTGTTTGTGTTATTGGATGATCAATTAGGTCATTTTCGTCCTCCATAGGCTTATTCTTGTCCAATTGGGGTTTTTAACCAATCTTGTGCATCCAATAGGTGTGTTTGTGTCATTGGATGATCAATTAGGTCATTTTCGTCCTCCCTAGGCTTATTCTTGTCCAATTAGGGTTTTTAACCAATCTTGTGCATCCAATAAGTTCATTAGTGTCATTGGATGATCAATTAGGTCATTTTCGTCCTCCTTGGGCATGTTCTTGTCCAACTAGGGTTTTTAACCAATCTTGTGCATCCAATAGGTGTGTTTGTGTCATTGGATGATCAATTAGGTCATTTTCGTCCTCCCTAGGCTTATTCTTGTCCAATTAGGGTTTTTAACCAATCTTGTGCATCCAATAAGTTTGTTTGTGTCATTGAATTAATATTTAGGTCATTTTCGTCCTCCCAAGGTATATTCTTGTCCAATTAGGGTTTTTAACCAATCTTGTGCATCCAATAAGTTCATTTGTGTCATTGGATTAACATTTAGGTCATTTTCGTCCTCCCTAGGCATATTCTTGTCCAATTAGGGTTTTTAACCAATCTTGTGCATCCAATAGGTGTGTTTGTGTCATTGGATGATCAATTAGGTCATTTTCGTCCTCCCTAGGCATATTCTTGTCCAGTTAGGGTTTTTAACCAATCTTGTGCATCCAATAGGTGTGTTTACGTCATTGGATGATCAATTAGGTCATTTTCGTCCTCCCTAGGCTTATTCTTGTCCAATTAGGGTTTTTAAGCAATCTTGATCATCCAATAAGTTCATTTGTGTCATTGGATTAACATTTAGGTCATTTTCGTCCTCCCTAGGCATATTCTTGTCCAATTAGGGTTTTTAACCAATCTTGTGCATCCAATAGGTGTGTTTGTGTCATTGGATGATCAATTAGGTCATTTTCGTCCTCCCTAGGCTTATTCTTGTCCAATTAGGGTTTTTAACCAATCTTGTGCATCCAATAACTTTGTTTGTGTCTTTGAATTAATA
Source organism: Cicer pinnatifidum (assembly GCA_037974775.1). Lineage (NCBI taxonomy): Eukaryota > Viridiplantae > Streptophyta > Magnoliopsida > Fabales > Fabaceae > Cicer > Cicer pinnatifidum. The sequence continues at coordinate 166,758 of JBBPBR010001209.1, read as the reverse complement.
TTTAGGTCATTTTCGTCCTCCATAGGCATATTCTTGTCCAATTAGGGTTTTTAACCAATCTTGTGCATCCAATAGGTGTGCTTGTGTCATTGGATGATCAATTAGGTCATTTTCGTCCTCCCAAGGCTTATTCTTGTCCAATTAGGGTTTTTAACCAATCTTGTGCATCCAATAAGTTCATTTGTGTCATTGGATTAACATTTAGGTCATTTTCGTCCTCCCTAGGCATATTCTTGTCCAATTAGGGTTTTTAACCAATCTTGTGCATCCAATAGGTGTGTTTGTGTCATTGGATGATCAATTAGGTCATTTTCGTCCTCCCTAGGCTTATTCTTGTCCAATTAGGGTTTTTAACCAATCTTGTGCATCCAATAAGTTCATTTGTGTCATTGGATGACCAATTAGGTCATTTTCGTCCTCCCTAGGCTTATTCTTGTCCAATTAGGGTTTTTAACCAATCTTGTGCAACCAATAACTTTGTTTGTGTCATTGAATTAATATTTAGGTCATTTTCGACCTCCCTAGACATATTCTTGTCCAATTAGGGTTTTTAACCAATCTTGTGCATCCAATAAGTTTGTTTGTGTCATTGAATGATCAATTAGGTCATTTTCGTCCTCCCTAGGCATATTCTTGTCCAATTAGGGTTTTTAACCAATCTTGGGAATCCAATAGGTGTGTTTGTGTTATTGGATGATCAATTACGTCATTTTCGTCCTCCCAAGGCTTATTCTTGTCCAATTAGGGTTTTTAACCAATCTTGTGCATCCAATAACTTTGTTTGTGTCATTGAATTAATATTTAGGTCATTTTCCTCCTCCCTAGGCATATTCTTGTCCAATTAGGGTTTTTAACCAATCTTGTGCATTCAATAGGTGTGTTTGTGTCATTGGATGATCAATTATGTCATTTTCGTCCTTCCAAGGCATATTCTTATCCAATTAGGGTTTTTAACCAGTCTTGTGCATCCAATAGGTGTGTTTGTGTCATTTGATGATCAATTAGGTCATTTTCGTCCCCCCAAGGCTTATTCTTGTCCAATTAGGGTTTTTAACCAATCTTGTGCATCCAATAAGTTCATTTGTGTCATTGGATTAACATTTAGGTCATTTTCGTCCTCCCTAGGCATATTCTTGTCCAATTAGGGTTTTTAACCAATCTTGTGCATCCAATAGGTGTGTTTGTGTCATTGGATGATCAATTAGGTCAATTTCGTCCTCGCTAGGCTTATTCTAGTCCAATTAGGATTTTTAACCAATCTTGTGCATCCAATAAGTTCATTTGTGTCATTGGATGATCAATTAGGTCATTTTCGTCCTCCCTATGCATATTCTTGTTCAACTAGGGTTTTTAACCAATCTTGTGCATCCAATAAGTTCATTTGTGTCATTGAATTAATATTTAGGTCATTTTCGTCCTCCATAGGCATATTCTTGTCCAATTAGGGTTTTTAACCAATCTTGTGCATCCAATAGGTGTGTTTGTGTCATTGGATGATCAATTAGGTCATTTTCGTCCTCCCTAGGCTTATTCTTGTCCAATTAGGGTTTTTAACCAATCTTGTGCATCCAATAAGTTCATTTGTGTCATTGAATTAATATTTAGGTCATTTTCGTCTTCCCTAGGCATATTCTTGTCCAATTAGGGTTTTTAACCAATCTTGTGCATCCAATAGGTGTGTTTGTGTCATTGGATGATCAATTAGGTCATTTTCGTCCTCCCTAGGCTTATTCTTGTCCAATTAGGGTTTTTAACCAATCTTGTGCATCCAATAAGTTGAGTTGTGTCATTGGATTAACATTTAGGTCATATTCGTCCTCCCTAGGCTTATTCTTGTCCAATTAGGATTTTTAACCAATCTTGTGCATCCAATAGGTGTGTTTGTGTCATTGGATGATCAATTAGGTCATTTTCGTCCTCCCTAGGCTTATTCTTGTCCAATTTGGGTTTTTAACCAATCTTGTGCATCCAATAAGTTGAGTTTTGTCATTGGATTAACATTTAGGTCATTTTCGTCCTCCCTAGGCTTATTCTTGTCCAATTAGGGTTTTTAACCAATCTTGTGCATCCAATAAGTTGAGTTGTGTCATTGGATTAACATTTAGGTCATTTTCGTCCTCCCTAGGCTTATTCTTGTCCAATTAGGGTTTTTAACCAATCTTGTGCATCCAATAGGTCTGTTTGTGTCATTGGATGATCAATTAGGTCATTTTCGTCCTCCCTAGGCATATTCTTGTCCAATTAGGGTTTTTAACGAATCTTGTGCATCCAATAGGTGTGTTTGTGTCATTGGATGATCAATTAGGTCATTTTCGTCCTCCCTAGGCTTATTCTTGTTCAATTAGGGTTTTTAACCAATCTTGTGCATCCAATAAGTTGAGTTGTGTCATTGGATTAACATTTAGGTCATTTTCGTCCTTCATAGGCTTATTCTTGTCCAATTAGGGTTTTTAACCAATCTTGTGCATCCAATAAGTTGAGTTGTGTCATTGGATTAACATTTAGGTCATTTTCGTCCTCCCTAGGCTTATTCTTGTCCAATTAGGGTTTTTAACCAATCTTGTGCATCCAATAACTTTGTTTGTGTCCTTGAATTAATATTTAGGTCATTTTCGTCCTCCCAAGGCATATTCTTGTCCAATTAGGGTTTTTAACCAATCTTGTGCATCCAATAGGTGTGTTTGAGTCATTGCATGATCAATTAGGTTATTTTCGTCCTCCCTAGGATTATTCTTGTCCAATTAGGGTTTTTAACCAATCTTGTGCATCCAATAAGTTCATTTGTGTCATTGGATTAACATTTAGGTCATTTTCGTCCTCCCTAGGCATATTCTTGTCCAATTAGGGTTTTTAACCAATCTTGTGCATCCAATAAGTTCATTTGTGTTATTGGATTAACATTTAGGTCATTTTCGTCCTCCCTTGGCATATTCTTGTCCAATTAGGGTTTTTAACCAATCTTGTGCATCCAATAAGTTCATTTGTGTCATTGGATTTACATTTAGGTCATTTTCGTCCTCCCTAGGCATATTCTTGTCCAATTAGGGTTTTTAACCAATCTTGTGCATCCAATAAGTTGAGTTGTGTCATTGGATTAACATTTAGGTCATTTTCGTCCTCCCTAGGCTTATTCATGTCCAATTAGGGTTTTTAACCAATCTTGTGCATCCAATAAGTTTGTTTGTGTCATTGAATTAATATTTAGGTCATTTTCGTCCTCCCTAGGCATATTCTTGTCCAGTTAGGGTTTTTAACCAATCTTGTGCATCCAATAGGTGTGTTTGTGTCATTGGATGATCAATTAGGTCATTTTCGTCCTCCCTAGGCTTATTCTTGTCTAATTAGGGTTTTTAACCAATCTTGTGCATCCAATAGGTGTGTTTGTGTCATTGGATGATCAATTAGGTCGTTTTCGTCCTCCATAGGCATATTAATGGCCAATTAGGGTTTTTAACCAATCTTGTGCATCCAATAAGTTGAGTTGTGTCATTGGATTAACATTTAGGTCATTTTCGTCCTCCCTAGGCTTATTCTTGTCCAATTAGGGTTTTTAACCAATCTTGTGCATCCAATAGGTGTGTTTGTGTCATTGGATGATCAATTAGGTCATTTTCGTCCTCCCTAGGCATATTCTTGTCCAATTAGGGTGTTTAACCAATCTAGTGCATCCAATAGGTGTGTTTGTGTCATTGGATGATCAATTAGGTCATTTTCGTCCTCCCTAGGCATATTCTTGTCCAATTAGGGTTTTTAACGAATCTTGTGCATCCAATAGGTGTGTTTGTGTCATTGGGTGATCAATTAGGTGATTTTCGTCCTCCGTAGGCTTATTCTTGTCCAATTAGGGTTTTTAACCAATCTTGTGCATCCGATAAGTTTGTTTGTGTCATTGAATTAATATTTAGGTCGTTTTCGTCCTCCCTAGGCTTATTCTTGTACAATTAGGGTTTTTAACCAATCTTGTGCATCCAATAGGTGTGTTTGTGTCATTGGATGATCAATTAGGTCATTTTCGTCCTCCCTAGGCTTATTCTTGCCCAATTAGGGTTTTTAACCAATCTTGTGCATCCAATAAGTTGAGTTGTGTCATTGGATTAACATTTAGGTCATTTTCGTCCTCCCTAGGCTTATTCTTGTCCAATTAGGGTTTTTAACCAATCTTGTGCATCCAATAAGTTCATTTGTGTCATTGGATTAACATTTAGGTCATTTTCGTCCTACCTAGGCATATTCTTGTCCAATTAGAGTTTTAGACCAATCTTGTGCATCCAATAGGTGTGTTTGTGTCATTGGATGATCAATTAGGTTATTTTCGTCCTCCCTAGGCTTATTCTTGTCCAATTAGTGTTTTTAACTAATCTTGTGCATCCAATAAGTTCATTTGTGTCAGTGGATGATCAATTAGGTCTTTTTCGTCCTCCCCATGCATATTCTTGTCCAATTAGGGTTTTTAACCAATCTTGTGCATCCAATAGGTGTGTTTGTGTCATTGGATGATCAATTAGGTCATTTTCGTCCTCCCTAGGCTTATTCTTGTCCAATTAGGGTTTTTAACCATTCTTGTGCATCCGATAAGTTTGTTTGTGTCATTGAATTAATATTTTGGTCATTTTCGTCTTCCCTAGGCATATTCTTGTCCAATTAAGGTTTTTAACCAATCTTGTGCATCCAATAGGTGTGTTTGTGTCATTGGATGATCAATTAGGTCATTTTCGTCCTCCCTAGGCTTATTCTTGTCCAATTAGGGTTTTTAACCAATCTTGTGCATCCAATAAGTTGAGTTGTGTCATTGGATTAACATTTAGGTCATTTTCATTCTCCCTAGGCTTATTCTTGTCCAATTAGGTTTTTAACCAATCTTGTGCATCCAATAAGTTCATTTGTTTCATTGGATTCACATTTAGGTCATTTTCGTCCTCCCTAGGCATATTCTTGTCCAATTAGGGTTTTTAACCAATCTTGTGCATCCAATAAGTTGAGTTGTGTCATTGGATTAACATTTAGCTCATTTTCGTTCTCCCTAGGCTTATTCTTGTCCAATTATGGTTTTTAACCAATCTTGTGCATCGAATAAGTTCATTTGTGTTATTGGATTAACATTTAGGTCATATTCGTCCTCCCTAGGCATATTCTTGTCCAATTAGGGTTTTTAACCAATCTTGTGCATCCGATAGGTGTGTTTGTGTCATTTGATGATCAATTAGGTCATTTTTGTCCTCCCTGGGCTTATTCTTGTCCAATTAGGGTTTTTAACCAATCTTGTGCATCCAATAGGTGTGTTTCTGTCATTGGATGATCAATTAGGTCATTTTCGTCCTCCCTAGGCTTATTCTTGTCCAATTAGGGTTTTTAAACAATCTTGTGCATCCAATAAGTTCATTTGTGTCATTGGATTAACATTTAGGTCATTTTCGTCCTCCCTAGGCATATTCTTTTCCAATTAGGGTTTTTAACCAAACTTGTGCATCCAATAGGTGTGTTTGTGTCATTGGATGATCAATTAGGTGATTTTCGTCCTCCCTAGGAATATTCTTGTCCAGTTAGGGTTTTTAACCAATCTTGTGCATCCAATAGGTGTGTTTGTGTCATTGGATGATCAATTAGGTCATTTTCGTCCTCCCTAGGCTTATTCTTGTCCAATTAGGGTTTTTAACCAATCTTGTGCATCCAATAAGTTCATTAGTGTCATTGGATGATCAATTAGGTCATTTTCGTCCTCCCTAGGCATGTTCTTGTCCAACTAGGGTTTTTAACCAATCTTGTGCATCAAATAGGTGTGTTTGTGTCATTGGATGATCAATTAGGTCATTTTCGTCCTCCCTAGGCTTATTCTTGTCCAATTAGGGTTTTAACCAATCTTGTGCATCCAATAAGTTTGTTTGTGTCATTGGATGATCGATTAGGTCATTTTCGTCCTCCCTAGGCATGTTCTTGTCCAACTAGGGTTTTTAACCAATCTTGTGCAACCAATAAGTTCATTTGTGTCATTGGATTAACCTTTAGGTCATTTTCGACCTCCCTAGGCATATTCTTGTCCAATTAGGGTTTTTAACCAATCTTGTGCATCCAATAGGTGTGTTTGTGTCATTGGATAATCAATTTAGGTCATTTTCGTCCTCCCTAGGCATATTCTTGTCCAATTAGGGTTTTTAACCAATCATGTGCATCCAATAGGTGTGTTTGTGGCAATGGATGATCAATTAGATCATTTTCGTCCTCCCTAGGCTTATTCTTGTCCAATTAGGGTTTTTAACCAATCTTGTGCATCCAATAGGTGTGTTTGTGTCATTGGATGATCAATTAGGTCATTTTCGTCCTCCCTAGGCTTATTCTTGTCCAATTAGGGTTTTTAACCAATCTTGTGCATCCAATAAGTTCATTTGTGTTATTGGATTAACATTTAGGTCATATTCGTCCTCCCTAGGCATATTCTTGTCCAATTAGGGTTTTTAACCAATCTTGTGCTTCCAATAGGTGTGTTTGTGTCATTGGATGATCAATTAGGTCATTTTCGTTCTCCCTAGGCTTATTCTTGTCCAATTAGGGTTTTTAACCAATCTTGTGCATCCAATAAGTTCATTTGTGTCATTGGATGATCAATTAGGTCATTTTCGTCCTCCCTAGGCATATTCTTGTCGAATTAGGGTTTTTAACCAATCTTGTGCATCCAATAGTTGTGTTTGTGTCATTGGATGATCAATTAGGTCATTTTCGTCCTCCCTAGGCTTATTCTTGCCCAATTAGGGTTTTTAACCAATCTTGTGCATCCAATAAGTTGAGTTGTGTCATTGGATTAACATTTAGGTCATTTTCGTCCTCCCTAGGCTTATTCTTGTCCAATTAGGGTTTTTAACCAATCTTGTGCATCCAATAAGTTTGTTTGTGTCATTGAATGATCAATTAGGTCATTTACGTCCTCCCTAGGAATATTATGGCATATTGTTCTCCAATCAGGGTTTTTAACCAATCTTGTGCATCCAATAGGTGTGTTTGTGTCATTAGATGATCAATTAGGTCATTTTCGTCATCCCTAGGCTTATTCTTGTCCAATTAGGGTTTTAAACAAATCTTGTGCATCCAATAAGTTGAGTAGTGTCATTGGATTAACATTTAGGTCATTTTCGTCCTCCCTAGGCATATGCTTGTCCAATTAGGGTTTTTAACCAATCTTGTGCATCCAATAGGTGTGTTTGTGTCATTGGATGATCAATTAGGTCATTTTCGTCCTCCCTAGGCTTATTCTTGTCCAATTAGGGTTTTTAACCAATCTTGTGCATCCAATAAGTTGAGTTGTGTCATTGGATTAACATTTAGGTCATTTTCGTCCTCCCTAGGCATATGCTTGTCCGATTAAGGTTTTTAACCAATCTTGTGCATCCAATAGGTGTGTTTGTGTCATTGGATGATCAAATAGGTCATTTTCGTCCTCCGTATGCTTATTCTTGTCCAATTAGGGTTTTTAACCAATCTTGTGCATCCAATAAGTTGAGTTGTGTCATTGGATTAACATTTAGGTCATTTTCATCCTCCCTAGGCCTATTCTTGTCCAATTAGGGTTTTTAACCAATCTTGTGCATCCAATAAGTTGAGTTGTGTCATTGGATTAACATTTAGGTCATTTTCGTCCTCCCTAGGCTTATTCTTGTCCAATTAGGGTTTTTAACCAATCTTGTGCATCCAATAAGTTGAGTTGTGTCATTGGATTAACATTTAGGTCATTTTTGTCCTCCCTAGGCATATTCTTGTCCAATTAGAGTTTTAGACCAATCTTGTGCATCCAATAGGTGTGTTTGTGTCATTGGATGATCAATTAGGTTATTTTCGTCCTCCCTAGGCTTACTCTTGTCCAATTAGGGTTTTTAACTAATCTTGTGCATCCCAAAAGTTCATTGGATGATCAATTAGGTCATTTTCGTCCTCCCTAGGCTTATTCTTGTCCAATTAGGGTTTTTAACCAATCTTGTGCATCCAATAAGTTAATTTGTGTCATTGGATTAACATTTAGGTCATTTTCGTCCTCCCTAGACATATTCTTGTCCAATTAGGCTTTTTAACCAATCTTGTGCTTCCAACAGGTGTGTTTGTGTCATTGGATGATCAATTAGGTCATTTTCGTCCTCCCTAGGCATATTCTTGTCCAATTAGGCTTTCTAACCAATCTTGTGCATCCAATAGGTGTGTTTGTGTCATTGGATGATCAATTAGGTCATTTTCGTCCTCCCTAGGCTTATTCTTGTCCAATTAGGGTTTTTAACCAATCTTGTGCATCCAATAGGTGTGTTTGTGTCATTGGATGATCAATTAGGTCATTTTCGTCCTCCCTAGGCTTATTCTTGTCCAATTAAGGTTTTTAACCAAGCTTGTGCATCCAATAAGTTGAGTTGTGTCATTGGATTAACATTTAGGTCATTTTCGTCCTCCCTAGGCTTATTATTGTCCAATTCGGGTTTTTAACCAATCTTGTGCATCCAATAAGTTCATTTGTGTCATTGGATTTACATTTAGGTCATTTTCGTCCTCCCTAGGCATATTCTTGTCCAATTAGGGTTTTTAACGAACCTTGTGCATCCAATAGGTGTGTTTGTGTCATTGGACGATCAATTAGGTCATTTTCGTCCTCCCTAGGCTTATTCTTGTCCAATTAGGGTTTTTAACCAATCTTGTGCATCCAATAGGTGTGTTTGTGTCATTGGATGATCAATTCGGTCATTTTCGTCCTCCCTAGGCTTATTCTTGCCCAATTAGGGTTTTTAACCAATCTTGTGCATCCAATAAGTTGAGTTGTGTCATTGGATTAACATTTAGGTCATTTTCGTCCTCCCTAGGCTTATTCTTGTCCAATTAAGGTTTTTAACAAATCTTGTGCATCCAATAAGTTCATTTGTGTCATTGGATTAACATTTAGGTCATTTTCGTCCTCCCTAGGCATATTCTTGTCCAATTAGAGTTTTAGACCAATCTTGTGCATCCAATAGGTGTGTTTGTGTCATTGGATGATAAATTAGGTTATTTTCGTCCTCCCTAGCCTTATTCTTGTCCAATTAGGGTTTTTAACTAATCTTGTGCATCCAATAAGTTTGTTTGTGTCATTGAATTAATATTTAGGTCATTTTCGTCCTCCCTAGGCATATTCTTGTCCAATTAGGGTTTTTAACCAATCTTGTGCATCCAATAGGTGTGTTTGTGTCATTGGATGATCAATTAGGTCATTTTCGTCCTCCCTAGGCCTATTCTTGTCCAATTAGGGTTTTTAACCAATCTTGTGCATCCAATAGGTGTGTTGTGTCATTGGATGATCAATTAGGTCATTTTCGTCCTCCCTAGGCATATTCTTGTCCAATTAGGGTTTTTAACCAATCTTGTGCATCCAATATGTGTGTTTGTGTCATTGGATGATCAATTAGGTCATTTTCGTCCTCCCTAGGCATATTCTTGTCCAATTAGGGTTTTTAACCAATCTTGTGCATCCAATAGGTGTGTTTGTGTCATTGGATGATCAATTAGGTCATTTTCGTCCTCCCTAGGCATATTCTTGTCCAATTAGGGTTTTTAACCAATCTTGTGCATCCAATAAGTTGAGTTGTGTCATTGGATTAACATTTAGGTTATTTTCGTCCTCCTTACGCTTATTCTTGTCCAATTAGAGTTTTTAACCAATCTTGTGCATCCAGTAGGTGTGTTTGTGTCATTGGATGATCAATTAGGTCATTTTCGTCCTCCCTAGGCTTATTCTTGCCCAATTAGGGTTTTTAACCAATCTTGTGCATCCAATAAGTTGAGTTGTGTCATTGGATTAACATTTAGGTCATTTTTGTCCTCCCTAGGCTTATTCTTGTCCAATTAGGGTTTTTAACCAATCTTGTGCATCCAATAAGTTCATTTGTGTCATTGGATTAACATTTAGGTCATTTTCGTCCTCCCTAAGCATATTCTTGTCCAATTAGAGTTTTAGACCAATCTTGTGCATCCAATAGGTGTATTTGTGTCATTGGATGATCAATTAGGTTATTTTCGTCCTCCCTAGGCTTATTCTTGTCCAATTAGGGTTTTTAACTCATCTTGTGCATCCAATAAGTTCATTTGTTCATTGGATGATCAATTAGGTCATTTTCGTCCTCCCTAGGCATATTCTTGTCCAATTAGGGTTTTTAACCAATCTTGTGCATCCAATAGGTGTGTTTGTGTCATTGGATGATCAATTAGGTCATTTTCGTCCTCCCTAGGCATATTCTTGTCCAATTAGGGTTTTTAACGAATCTTGTGCATCCAGTAGGTGTGTTTGTTTCATTGGATGATCAATTAGGTCATTTTCGTCCTCCCTAGGCATATTCTTGTCCAATTAGGGTTTTTAACCAATCTTGTGCATCCAATAGGTGTGTTTGTGTCATTGGATGATCAATTAGGTCATTTTCGTCCTCCCTAGGCTTATTCTTGTCCAATTAGGGTTTTTAACCGATCTTGTGCATCCAATAGGTGTGTTTGTGTCATTGGATGATCAATTAGGTCATTTTCGTCCTCCCTAGGCATATTCTTGTCCAATTAGGGATTTTAACCAATCTTGTGCATCCAATAGGTGTGTTTGTGTCACTGGATGATCAATTAGGTTACTTTCGTCCTCCCTAGGCATATTCTTTTCCAATTAGGGTTTTTAACTAATCTTGTGTATCCAATAGGTGTGTTTGTTTCATTGGATGATCAATTAGGTCATTTTCGTCCTCCCTAGGCATATTCTTGTCCAATTAGGGTTTTTAACCGATCATGTGCATTCAATAGGTGTGTTTGTGTCATTGGATGATCAATTAGGTCATTTTCGTCCTCCCTATGCTTATTCTTGTCCAATTAGGGTTTTTAACCGATCTTGTGCATCCAATAGGTGTGTTTGTGTCATTGGATGATCAATTAGGTCATTTTCGTCCTCCCTAGGCATATTCTTGTCCAATTAGGGTTTTTAACCAATCTTGTGCATCCAATAGGTGTGTTTGTGTCATTGGATGATCAATTAGGTCATTTTCGTCCTCCCTAGGCTTATTCTTGTCCAATTAGGGTTTTTAACCAATCTTGTGCATCCAATAGGTGTGTTTGTGTCATTGGATGATTAATTAGGTCGTTTTCGTCGTCCCTAGGCTTATTCTTGTCCAATTAGGGTTTTTAACCAATCTTGTGCATCCAATAGGTGTGTTTGTGTCATTGGATGATCAATTAGTTCATTTTCGTCCTACCTAGACTTATTCTTGTCAAATTAGGGTTTTTAATCAATCTTGTGCATCCAATAACTTTGTTTGTGTCATTGAATTAATATTTAGGTCATTTTCGTCCTCCCTAGGCATATTCTTGTCCAATTAGGGTTTTTAACCAATCTTGTGCATCCAATAGGTGTGTTTGTGTCATTGGATGATCAATTAGGTCATTTTCGTCCTACCTAGACTTATTCTTGTCAAATTAGGGTTTTTAATCAATCTTGTGCATCCAATAACTTTGTTTGTGTCATTGAATTAATATTTAGGTCATTTTCGTCCTCCCTAGGCATATTCTTGTCCAATTAGGGTTTTTAACCAATCTTGTGCATCCAATAGGTGTGTTTGTGTCATTGGATGATCAATTAGGTTATTTTCGTCCTTCCTAAGCTTACTCTTGTCCACTTAGGGTTTTTAACCGATGTTGTGCATCCAATAAGTTCATTTGTGTCATTGGATTAACATTAAGGTCATTTTTGTCCTCCCTAGGCATATTCTTGTCCAATTAGGGTTTTTAACCAATCTTGTGCATCCAATAGGTGTGTTTGTGTCATTGGATGATCAATTAGGTCACATTGATCCTCCCTAGGCTTATTCTTGTCCAATTAGGGTTTTTAACCAATCTTGTGCATCCAATAAGTTCATTTGTGTCATTGGATTAACATTTAGGTCATTTTCGTCCTCCCTAGGCATATTCTTGTCCAATTAGGGTTTTTAACCAATCTTGTGCATCCAATAGGTGTGTTTGTGTCATTGGATGATCAATTTAGGTCATTTTCGTCCTCCTTAGGCATATTCTTGTCCAATTAGGGTTTTTAACCAATCTTGTGCATCCAATAAGTTCATTTGTGTCATTGGATTAACATTTAGGTCATTTTCGTCCTCCCTAGGCATATTCTTGTCCAATTAGGGTTTTTAACCAATCTTGTGCATCCAATAGGTGTGTTTGTGTCATTGGATGATCAATTTAGGTCATTTTCGACCTCTCTAGGCATATTCTTACCCAATTAGGGTTTTAAACCAATCTTGTGCATCCAATAAGTTGAGTTGTGTCATTGGAATATCATTTAGGTCATTTTCGTCCTCCCTAGGCTTATTCTTGTCCAATTAGAATTTTTAACCAATCTTGTGCATCCAATAGGTGTGTTTGTGTCATTGGATGATCAATTAGGTCATTTTCGTCCTCCCTAGGCTTATTCTTGTCCAATTAGGGTTTTTAACCAATCTTGTGCATCCAATAGGTGTGTTTGTGTCATTGGATGATCAATTAGGTCATTTTCGTCCTCCCTAGGCTTATTCTTGTCCAATTAGGGTTTTTAACCAATCTTGTGCATCCAATAAGTTCATTTGTGTCATTGGATTAACATTTAGGTCATATCAGTCCTCCATAGGCATATTCTTGTCCAATTAGGGTTTTTAACCAATCTTGTGCATCCAATAAGTTCATTTGTGTTATTGGATTAACATTTAGGTCATATTCGTCCTCCCTAGGCATATTCTTGTCCAATTAGGGTTTTTAACCAATCTTGTGCATCCAATAGGTGTGTTTGTGTCATTGGATGATCAATTAGGTCATTTCCGTGCTCCCTAGGCATATTCTTGTCCAGTTAGGGTTTTTAACCAATCTTGTGCATCCAATAGGTGTGTTTGTGTCATTGGATGATCAATTAGGTCATTTTCGTCCTCCCTAGGCTTACTCTTGTCCAATTAGGGTTTTTAACCAATCTTGTGCATCCAATAAGTTCATTAGTGTCATTGGATGATCAATTAGGTCATTTTCGTCCTCCCTAGGCATGTTCTTGTCCAACTAGGGATTTTAACCAATCTTGTGCATCCAATAGGTGTGTTTGTGTCATTGGATGATCAATTAGGTCATTTTCGTCCTCCCTAGGCTTATTCTTGTCCAATTAGGGTTTTTAACCAATCTTGTGCATCCAATAAGTTCATTTGTGTCATTGTATTGACATTTAGGTCATTTTCGTCCTGCCTAGGCATATTCTTGTCCAATTAGGGTTTTTAACCAATCTTGTGCATCCAATAGGTGTGTTTGTGTCATTGGATGATCAATTAGGTTATTTTCGTCCTCCCTAGGCTTATTCTTGTCCAATTAGGGTTTATAACCAATCTTGTGCATCCAATAGGTGTTTTTGTGTCATTGGATGATCAATTAGGTCATTTTCGTCCTCCCTAGGCATATTCTTGTCCAATTAGGGTTTTTAACCAATCTTGTGCATCCAATAGGTGTGTTTGTGTCATTGGATGATCAATTAGGTCATTTTCGTCCTCCCTAGGCTTATTCTTGTCCAATTAGGGTTTTTAACCAATCTTGTGCATCCAATAAGTTTGTTTGTGTCATTGAATTAATATTTAGGTCATTTTCGTCCTCCCTAGTTATATTCTTGTCCAATTAGGGTTTTTAACCAATCTTGTGCATCCAATAAGTTCATTTGTGTCATTGGATTAACATTTAGGTCATTTTCGTCCTCCCTAGGCATATTCTTGTCCAATTAGGGTTTTTAACCAATCTTGTGCATCCAATAAGTTTGTTTATGTCATTGGATGATCAATTAGGTCATTTTCGTCCTCCCTAGGCATATTCTTGTCCAATTAGGGTTTTTAACCAATCTTGTGCATCCAATAGGTGTGTTTGTGTCATTGGATGATCAATTAGGTCATTTTCGTCCTCCCTTTGCTTATTCTTGTCCAATTATGGTTTTTAACCAATCTTGTGCATCCAATAGGTGTGTTTGTGTCATTGGATGATCAATTAGGTCATTTTCGTCCTCCCTAGGCATATTCTTGTCCAATTAGGGTTTTTAACCAATCTTGTGCATCCAATAGGTGTGTTTGTGTCATTGGATGATCAATTAGGTCATTTTCGTCCTCCCTAGGCTTATTCTTGTCCAATTAGGGTTTTTAACCAATCTTGTGCATCCAATAGGTGTGTTTGTGTCATTGGATGATCAATTAGGTCATTTTCGTCCTCCCTAGGCTTATTCTTGTCCAATTAGGGTTTTTAACCAATCTTGTGCATCCAATAGGTGTGTTTGTGTCATTGGATGATCAATTTGCTCATTTTCGTCCTCCCTAGGCTTATTCTTGTCCAATTAGGGTTTTTAACCAATCTTGTGCATCCAATAAGTTTGTTTGTGTCATTGAATTAATATTTAGTTCATTTTCGTCCTCCCTAGGCATCATCTTGTCCAATTAGGGTTTTTAACCAATCTTGTGCATCCAATAGGTGTGTTTGTGTCATTGGATGATCAATTAGGTCATTTTCGTCCTCCCTAGGCTTATTCTTGTCCAATTAGGGTTTTTAACCAATCTTGTGCGTCCAATATGTGTGTTTGTGTCATTGGATGATCAATTACGTCATTTTCGTCCTCCCTAGGCTTATTCTTGTCCAATTAGGGTTTTTAACCAATCTTGTGCATCCAATAGGTGTGTTTGTGTCATTGGATGATCAATTAGGTCATTTTCGTCCTCCCTAGGCTTATTCTTGTCCAATTAGGGTTTTTAACCAATCTTGTGCATCCAATAGGTGTGTTTGTGTCATTGGATGCTCAATTAGGTTATTTTCGTCCTCCCTAGGCATATTCTTGTCCAATTAGGGTTTTTAACTAATCTTGTGCATCCAATACGTTCATTTGTGTCATTGGATAATCAATTAGGTCATTTTCGTCCTCCCTAGGCATATTCTTGTCCAATTAGGGTTTTAAACCAATCTTGTGCATCCCATAGGTGTGTTTGTGTCATTGGATGATCAATTAGGTCATTTTCGTCCTCCCTAGGCATATTCTTGTCCAATTAGGGTTTTTAACCAATCTTGTGCATCCAATAGGTGTGTTTGTGTCATTGGATGATCAATTAGGTCATTTTCGTCCTCCCTAGGCTTATTCTTGTCCAATTAGGGTTTTTAACCAATCTTGTGCATCCAATAAGTTCATTTGTGTCATTGGATTAACATTTAGGTAATTTTCGTCCATCCTAGGCATATTCTTGTCCAATTAGGGTTTTTAACCAATCTTGTGCATCCAATAGGTGTGTTTGTGTCATTGGATGATCAATTAGGTTATTTTCGTCCTCCCTAGGCTTATTCTTGTCCAATTAGGGTTTTTAACCCATCTTGTACATCCAATAAGTTGAGTTGTGTCATTGGATTAACATTTAGGTCATTTTCGTCCTCCCTAGGCATATTCTTGTCCAATTAGGGTTTTTAACCAATCTTGTGCATCCAATAGGTGTGTTTGTGTCATTGGATGATCAATTAGGTCATTTTCGTCCTCCCTAGGCTTATTCTTGTCCAATTAGGGTTTTTAACCAATCTTGTGCATCCAATAGGTGTGTTTGTGTCATTGGATGATCAATTAGGTCATTTTCGTCCTCCCTAGGCTTATTCTTGTCCAATTAGGGTTTTTAACCATTCTTGTGCATCCAATAGGTGTGTTTGTGTCATTGGATGATCAATTAGGTCATTGTTGTCCTCCCTAGGCTTATTCTTGTCCAATTAGGGTTTTTAACCAATCTTGTGCATCCAATAGGTGTGTTTGTGTCATTGGATGATCAATTAGGTCATTTTCGTCCTCCCTAGGCTTATTCTTGTCCAATTAGGGTTTTTAACCAATCTTGTGCATCCAATAGGTGTGTTAGTGTTATTGGAAGATCAATTAGGTCATTTTCGTCCTCCCTAGGCTTATTCTTGTCCAATTAGGGTTTTTAACCAATCTTGTGCATCCAATAGGTGTGTTTGTGTCATTGGATGATCAATTAGGTCATTTTCGTCCTCCCTAGGCTTATTCTTGTCCAATTAGGGTTTTTAACCAATCTTGTGCATCCAATAAGTTCATTTGTGTCATTGGATTAAAATTTAGGTCACTTTCGTCCTCCTTAGGCATATTCTTGTCCAATTAGGGTTTCTAACCAATCTTGTGCATCCAATAAGTTCATTTGTGTCATTGGATTAACATTTTGGTCATTTTCGTCCTCCCTAGGCTTATTCTTGTCCAATTAGGGTTTCTAACCAATCTTGTGCATCCAATAGGTGTGTTTGTGTCATTGGATGATCAATTAGGTCATTTTCGTCCTCCCTAGGCTTATTCTTGTCCAATTAGGGTTTTTAACCAATCTTGTGCATCCAATAGGTGTGTTTGTGTCATTGGATGATCAATTAGGTCATTTTCGTCCTCCCTAGGCTTATTCTTGTCCAATTAGGGTTTTTAACCAATCTTGTGCATCCAATAGGTGTGTTTGTGTCATTGGATGATCAATTAGGTCATTTTCGTCCTTTCTATGCTTATTTTTGTCCAATTAGGGTTTTTAAGCAATCTTGTGCATCCAATAAGTTCATTTGTGTCATTGGATGATCAATTAGGTCATTTTCGTCCTCCCTAGGCATATTCTTGTCCAACTAGGGTTTCTAACCAATCTTGTGCTTCCAATAGATGTGTTTGTGTCATTGGATGATCAATTAGGTCATTTTCGTCCTCCCTAGGCTTATTCTTGTCCAATTAGGGTTTTTAACCAATCTTGTGCATCCAATAGGTGTGTTTGTGTCATTGGATGATCAATTAGGTCATTTTCGTCCTCCCTAGGCTTATTCTTGTCCAATTAGGGTTTTTAACCAATCTTGTGCATCCAATAGGTGTGTTTGTGTCATTGGATGATCAATTAGGTCATTTTCGTCCTCCCTAGGCTTATTCTTGTCCAATTAGGGTTTTTAACCAATCTTGTGCATCCAATAAGTTCATTTGTGTCATTGGATGATCAATTAGGTCATTTTCGTCCTTCCTAGGCATATTCTTGATCAACTAGGGTTTTAAACCAATCTTGTGCATCCAATAGGTGTGTTTGTGTCATTGGATGATCAATTAGGTCATTTTCGTCCTCCCTAGGCTTATTCTTGTCCAATTAGGGTTTTTAACCAATCTTGTGCATCCAATAGGTGTGTTTGTGTCATTGGATGATCAATTAGGTCATTTTCGTCCTCCCTAGGCTTATTCTTGTCCAATTAGGGTTTTTAACCAATCTTGTGCATCCAATAGGTGTGTTTGTGTCATTGGATGATCAATTAGGTCATTTTCGTCCTCCCTAGGCTTATTCTTGTCCAATTAGGGTTTTTAACCAATCTTGTGCATCCAATTAGTTCATTGGTGTCATTGTATGATCAATTAGGTCATTTTCGTCCTCCCTAGGCTTATTCTTGTCCCACTAGGGTTTTTAACCAATCTTGTGCATCCAATAAGTTCATTTGTGTCATTGGATTAACATTTAGGTCATTTTCGTCTTCCCTAGGCATATTCTTGTCCAATTAGGGTTTTTAACAAATCTTGTGCATCCAATAAGTTTGTTTGTGTCATTGAATTAATATTTAGGTCATTTTCGTCCTCTCTAGGCATATTCTTGTCCAATTAGGGTTTTTAATCAATCTTGTGCATCCAATAGGTGTGTTTGTGTCATTGGATGATCAATTAGGTCATTTTCGTCCTCCCTAGGCTTATTCTTGTCCAATTAGGGTTTTTAACCAATCTTGTGCGTCCAATAAGTTCATTTGTGTCATTGGATTAACATTTAGGTCATTTTCGTCCTCCCTAGGCATATTCTTGTCCAGTTAGGGTTTTTAACCAATCTTGTGCATCCAATAGGTGTGTTTGTGTCATTGGATGATCAATTAGGTCATTTTCGTCCTCCCTAGGCTTATTCTTGTCCAATTAGGGTTTTTAACCAATCTTGTGCATCCAATAAGTTCATTTGTGTCATTGGATTAACATTTAGGTCATTTTCGTCCTCCCTAGGCATATTCTTGTCCAGTTAGGGTTTTTAACCAATCTTGTGCATCCAATAGGTGTGTTTGTCTCATTGGATGATCAATTAGGTTATTTTCATCCTCCCTAGGCATATTCTTGTCCAATTAGGGTTTTTAACCAATCTTGTGCATCCAATAGGTGTGTTTGTGTCATTGGATGACCAATTAAGTCATTTTCGTCCTCAATAGGCATATTCTTGTCCAATTAGGGTTTTTAACCAATCTTGTGCATCCAATAGGTGTGTCTGTGGCAATGGATGACCAATTAGGTCATTTTCGTCCTCCCTAGGCTTATTCTTGTCCAATTAGGGTTTTTAACCAATCTTGTGCATCCAATAGGTGTGTTTGTGTCATTGGATGATCAATTAGGTCATTTTCGTCCTCCCTAGGCTTATTCTTGTCCAATTAGGGTTTTTAACCAATCTTGTGCATCCAATAGGTGTGTTTGTGTCATTGGATGATCAATTAGGTCATTTTCGTCCTCCCTAGGCTTATTCTTGTCCAATTAGGGTTTTTAACCAATCTTGGGCATCCAATAAGTTGAGTTGTGTCATTGGATTAACATTTAGGTCATTTTCATCCTCCCTAGGCTTATTCTTGTCCAATTAGGGTTTTTAACCAATCTTGTGCATCCAATAGGTGTGTTTGTGTCATTGGATGATCAATTAGGTCATTTTTGTCCTCCCTAGGCTTATTCTTGTCCAATTAGGGTTTTTAACCAATGATGTGCATCCAATAGGTGTGTTTGCGTCATTGGATGATCAATTAGGTCATTTTCGTCCTCCCTAGGCATATTCTTGTCCAATTAGGGTTTTTAACCAATCTTGTGCATCCAATAGGTGTGTTTGTGTCATTGGATGATCAATTAGGTCATTTTCGTCCTCCCTAGGCTTATTCTTGTTCAATTAGGGTTTTTAACCAATCTTGTGCATCTAATAGGTGTGTTTGTGTCATTGGATGATCAATTAGGTCATTTTCGTCCTCCCTAGGCATATTCTTGTCCAATTAGGGTTTTTAACCAATCTTGTGCATCCGATAAGTTTGTTTGTGTCATTGAATTAATATTTAGGTCATTTTCGTCCTCCCTAGGCATATTCTTGTGCAATTAGGGTTTTTAACCAATCTTGTGCATCCAATAGGTGTGTTTGTGTCATTGGATGATCAATTAGGTCATTTACGTCCTCCCAAGGCTTATTATTGTCCAATTATTGTTTTTAACCAATCTTGTGCCTCCGATAAGTTTGTTTGTGTCATTTAATTAATATTTAGGTCATTTTCGTCCTCCCTAGGCATATTCTTGTCCATTTAGGGTTTTCAACCAATCTTGTGAATCCAATAGGTGTGTTTGTGTCATTGGATGATCAATTAGGTCATTTTCGTCCTCCCTAGGCTTATTCTTGTCCAATTAGGGTTTTAACCAATCTTGTGCATCCAATAGGTGTGTTTGTGTCATGGGATGATCAATTAGGTCATTTTCGTTCTCCCTAGGCATATTCTTGTGCAATTAGGGTTATTAACCAATCTTGTGCATCCAATAGGTGTGTTTGTGTCATTGGATGATCAATTAGGTCATTTTCGTCCTCCCTAGGCATATTCTTGTCCAATTAGGGTTTTTAACCAATCTTGTGCATCCAATAGGTGTGTTTGTGTCATTGGATGATCAATTAGGTCATTTTCGTCCTCCCTAGGCATATTCTTGTCCAATTAGGGTTTTTAACCAATCTTGTGCATCCAATAAGTTGCGTTGTGTCATTGGATTAACATTTAGGTCATTTTCGTCCTCCCTAGGCTTATTCTTGTCCAATTAGGGTTTTTAACCAATCTTGTGCATCCAATAAGTTGAGTTGTGTCATTGGATTAACATTTAGGTCATTTTCATTCTCCCTAGGCTTATTATTGTCGAATTAGGTTTTTAACCATTCTTGTGCATCCAATAAGTTTATTTGTGTCATAGGATGATCAATCAGGTCATTTTCCTCCTCCCTAGGCTTATTCTTGTCCAATTAGGGTCTTTAACCAATCTTGTGCATCCAATAACTTTGTTTGTGTCATTGAATTAATATTTAGGTCATTTTCGTCCTCCCTAGGCATATTCTTGTCCAATTAGGGTTTTTAACCAATCTTGTGCATCCAATAGGTGTGTTTGTGTCATTGGATGATCAATTAGGTCATTTTCGTCCTCCCTAGGCTTATTCTTGTCCAATTAGGGTTTTTAACCAATCTTGTGCATCCAATAAGTTCATTTGTGTCATTGGATTAACATTTAGGTCATTTTCGTCCTCCCTAGGCATATTCTTGTCCAATTAGGGTTTTTAACCAATCTTGTGCATCCAATAGGTGTGTTTGTGTCGTTGGATGATCAATTAAGTTATTTTTGTCCTCCCTATGCTTATTCTTGTCCAATTAGGGTTTTTAACCAATCTTGTGCATCCAATAGGTGTGTTTGTGTCATTGGATGACCAATTAGGTCATTTTCGTCCTCCCTAGGCATATTCTTGTCCAATTAGGGTTTTTAACCAATCTTGTGCATCCAATAGGTGTGTTTGTGGCAATGGATGATCAATTAGGTCATTTTCGTCCTCCCTAGGCTTATTCTTGTCCAATTACGGTTTTTAACCAATCTTGTGCATCCAATAGGCGTGTTTGTGTCATTGGATGATCAATTAGGTCATTTCCGTCCTCCCTAGGCTTATTCTTGTCCAATTAGGGTTTTTAACCAATCTTGTGCATCCAATAGGTGTGTTTGTGTCATTCGATCATCAATTAGGTCATTTTCGTCCTCCCTAGGCTTATTCTTGTCCAATTAGGGTTTTTAACCAATCTTGTGCATCCAATAAGTTGAGTTGTGTCATTGGATTAACATTTAGGTCATTTTCGTCCTCCCTAGGCTTATTCTTGTCCAATTAGGGTTTTTAACCAATCTTGTGCATCCAATAAGTTCATTTGTGTCATTGGATTTACATTTAGGTCATTTTTGTCCTCCCAGGGCATATTCTTGTCCAATTAGGGTTTTTAACCACTCTTGTGCATCCAATAGGTGTGTTTGTGTCATTGGATGATCAATTAGGTCATTTTCGTCCTCCCTAGGCTTATTCTTGTCCAATTAGGGTTTTTAACCAATCTAGTGCATCCAATAAGTTCATTTGTGTCATTGGATTTACATTCAGGTCATTTTCGTCCTCCCTAAGCATATTCTTGTCCAATTAGGGTTTTTAACCAATCTTGTGGATCCAATAGGTGTGTTTGTGTCATTCGATGATCAATTAGGTCATTTTCGACCTCCCTAGGCTTATTCTTGTCCAATTAGGGTTTTTAACAAATCTTGTGCATCCAATAACTTTGTTTGTGTCATTGAATTAATATTTAGGTCATTTTCGTCCTCCCTAGGCATATTCTTGTCCAATTAGGGTTTTTAACCAATCTTGTGCATCCAATAGGTGTGTTTGTGTCATTGGATGATCAATTAGGTCATTTTCGTCCTCCCTAGGCTGATTCTTGTCCAATTAGGGTTTTTAACCAATCTTGTGCATCCAATAAGTGTGTTTGTGTCATTGGATGATCAATAAGGTCATTTTCGCCCTCCCTAGGCTTATTCTTGTCCAATTAGGGTTTTTAACCAATCTTGTGCATCCAATAAGTTCATTTGTGTCATTGGATTTACATTTAGGTCATTTTAGTCCTCCCTAGGCATATTCTTGTCCAATTAGGGTTTTTAACCAATCTTGTGCATCCAATAGGTGTGTTTGTGTCATTGGATGATCAATTAGGTCATTTTCGTCCTCCCTAGGCTTATTCTTGTCCAATTATGGTTTTTAACTAATCTTGTGCATCCAATAACTTTGTTTGTGTCATTGAATTAATATTTAGGTCATTTTCGTCCTCCCTAGGCATATTGTTGAACAATTAGGGTTTTTAACCAATCTTGTGCATCCAATAAGTGTGTTTGTGGCATTGGATGATCAATTAGGTCATTTTCGTCCTCCCTAGGCTTATTCTTGTCCAATTAGGGTTTTTAACCAATCTTGTGCATCCAATAAGTTCATTTGTGTCATTGGATTAAAATTTAGGTCATTTTCGTCCTCCCTAGGCATATTCTTGTCCAATTAGACTTTTTAACCAATCTTCTGCTTCCAATAGGTGTGTTTGTGTCATTGGATGATCAATTAGGTCATTTTCGTCCTCCCTAGGAATATTCTTGTCCAATTAGGGTTTTTAACCAATCTTGTGCATCCAATAGGTGTGTTTGTGTCATTGGATGATCAATTAGGTCATTTTCGTCCTCCATAGGCATATTCTTGTCCAATTAGGGTTTTTAACAAATCTTGTGCATCCAAGAGGTGTGTTTGTGTCATTGGACGATCAATTAGGTCATTTTCGTCCTCCCTAGGCTTATTCTTGTCCAATTAGGGTTTTTAACCAATCTTGTGCATCCAATAAGTTGAGTTGTGTCATTGGATTAACATTTAGGTCATTTTCGTCCTCCCTAGGCTTATTCTTGTCCAATTAGGGTTTTTAACCAATCTTGTGCATCCAATAGGTGTGTTTGTGTCATTGGATGTTCAATTCGGTCATTTTCGTCCTCCCTAGGCTTATTCTTGCCCAATTAGGGTTTTTAACCAATCTTGTGCTTCCAATAAGTTGAGTTGTGTCATTGGATTAACATTTAGGTCATTTTCGTCCTCCCTAGACATATTCTTGTCCAATTAGAGTTTTAGACCAATCTTGTGCATCCAATAGGTGTGTTTGTGTCATTGGATGTTCAATTCGGTCATTTTCGTCCTCCCTAGGCTTATTCTTGCCCAATTAGGGTTTTTAACCAATCTTGTGCTTCCAATAAGTTGAGTTGTGTCATTGGATTAACATTTAGGTCATTTTCGTCCTCCCTAGACATATTCTTGTCCAATTAGAGTTTTAGACCAATCTTTTGCATCCAATAGGTGTGTTTGTGTCATTGGATGTTCAATTCGGTCATTTTCGTCCTCCCTAGGCTTATTCTTGCCCAATTAGGGTTTTTAACCAATCTTGTGCTTCCAATAAGTTGAGTTGTGTCATTGGATTAACATTTAGGTCATTTTCGTCCTCCCTAGACATATTCTTGTCCAATTAGAGTTTTAGACCAATCTTTTGCATCCAATAGGTGTGTTTGTGTCATTGGATGATCAATTAGGTTATTTTCGTCCTCCCTAGGCTTATTCTTGTCCAATTAGGGTTTTTAACTAATCTTTTGCATCCAATAAGTTCATTTGTGTCATTGGATGATCAATTAGGTCACTTTCGTCCTCCCTAGGCATATTCTTGTCCAATTAGGGTTTTAACCAATCTTGTGCATCCAATAGGTGTGTTTGTGTCATTGGATGATCCATTAGGTCATTTTCGTCCTCCCTAGGCGTATTCTTGTCCAATTATGGTTTTTAACCAAGCTTGTGCATCCAATAAGTTGAGTTGTGTCATTGGATTAACATTTAGGTCATTTTCGTCCTCCCTAGGCTTATTCTTTTCCAATTAGGGTTTTTAACCAATCTTGTGCATCCAATAAGTTCATTTGTGTCATTGGATTTACATTTAGGTCATTTTAGTCCTCCCTAGGCATATTCTTTTCCAATTAGGGTTTTTAACCAATCTTGTGCATCCAATAGGTGTGTTTGTGTCATTGGATGATCAAATCGGTCATTTTCGTCCTCCCTAGGCTTATTCTTGCCCAATTAGGGTTTTTAACCAATCTTGTGCATCAAATAAGTTGAGTTGTGTCATTGGATTAACATTTAGGTCATTTTCGTCCTCCCTAGGCTTATTCTTGTCCAATTAGGGTTTTTAACCAATCTTGTGCATCCAATAAGTTCATTTGTGTCATTGGATTAACATTTAGGTCATTTTCGTCCTACCTAGGCATATTCTTGTCCAATTAGAGTTTTTGACCAATCTGGTGCATCCAATAGGTGTGTTTGTGTCATTGGATGATCAATTAGGTCATTTTCGTCCTCCCTAGGCTTATTCTTGTCCAATTAGGGTTTTTAACCAATCTTGTGCATCCAATAGGTGTGTTTGTGTCATTGGATGATCAATTAGGTCATTTTTCGTCCTCCCTAAGCTTATTCTTGTCCAATTAGGGTTTTTAACCAATCTTATGCATCCAATAGGTGTGTTTGTGTCATTGGATGATCAATTAGGTCATTTTCGTCCTCCCTAGGCTTATTCTTGTCCAATTAGGGTTTTTAACCAATCTTGTGCATCCAATAGGTGTGTTTGTGTCATTGGATGATCAATTAGGTCATTTTCGTCCTCCCTAGGCTTATTCTTGTCCAATTAGGGTTTTTAACCAATCTTGTGCATCCAATAGGTGTGTTTGTGTCATTGGATGATCAATTAGGTCATTTTCGTCCTCCCTAGGCTTATTCTTGTCCAATTAGGGTTTTTAACCAATCTTTTGCATCCAATAGGTGTGTTTGTGTCATTGGATGACCAATTAGGTCATTTTCGTCCTCCCAAGGCATATTCTTGTCCAATTAGGGTTTTTAACCAATCTTGTGCATCCCATAGGTGTGTTTGTGGCAATGGATGATCAATTAGGTCATTTTCGTCCTCCCTAGGCTTATTCTTGTCCAATTAGGGTTTTTAACCAATCTTGTGCATCCAATAGGTGTGTTTGTGTCATTGGATGATCAATTAGGTCATTTTCGTCCTCCCTAGGCTTATTCTTGTCCAATTAGGGTTTTTAACCAATCTTGTGCATCCAATAACTTTGTTTGTGTCATTGAATTAATATTTAGGAAATTTTCCTCCTCCCTAGGCATATTCTTGTCCAATTAGGGTTTTTAACCAATCTTGTGCATCCAATAGGTGTGTTTGTGTCATTGGATGATCAATTAGGTCATTTTCGTCCTCCCTAGGCTTATTCTTGTCCAATTAGGGTTTTTAACCAATCTTGTGCATCCAATAAGTTCATTAGTGTCATTGGATAATCAATTAGTTCATTTTCGTCCTCCCTAGGCATATTATTGTCCAATTAGGGTTTTTAACCAATCTTGTGCATCCAATAAGTTTGTTTGTGTCATTGAATTAATATTTACGTCATTTTCGTCCTCCCTAGGCATATTATTGTCCAATTAGGGTTTTTAACCAATCTTGTGCATCCAATAAGTTCATTTGTGTTATTGGATTAACATTTAGGTCATATTCGTCCTCCGTAGGCATATTCTTGTCCAATTAGGGTTTTTAACCAATCTTGTGCATCCAATAGGTGTGTTTGTGTCATTGGATGATCAATTAGGTCATTTTCGTCCTCCCTAGGCTTATTCTTGTCCAATTAGGGTTTTTAACCAATCTTGTGCATCCAATAAGTTCATTAGTGTCATTGGATGATCAATTAAGTCCTTTTCGTCCTCCCTAGGCATGTTCTTGTCCAACTAGGGTTTTTAACCAATCTTGTGCATCCAATAGGTGTGTTTGTGTTATTGGATGAACAATTAGGTCATTTTCGTCCTCGCTAGGCTTATTCTTGTCCAATTAGGGTTTTTAACCAATCTTCTACATCCAATAAGTTGAGTTGTGTCATTGGATTAACATTTAGGTCATTTTCGTTCTCCCTAGGCTTATTCTTGTCCAATTAGGGTTTTTAACCAATCTTGTGCATCCAATAACTTCATTTGTGTCATTGGATTAACATTTAGGTCATATCCGTCCTCGCTAGGCATATTCTTGTCCAATTAGGGTTTTTAACCAATCTTGTGCATCCAATAGGTGTGTTTGTGTCATTGGATGATCAATTAGGTCATTTTCGTCCTCCCTAGGCTTATTCTTGTCCAATTAGGGTTTTTAACCAATGTTGTGCATCCAATAGGTGTGTTTGTGTCATTGGATTATCAATAAGGTCATTTTCGTCCTCCCTAGGCATATTCTTGTCCAATTAGGGTTTTTAACCATTCTTGTGCATCCAATAGCTGTGTTTGTGTCCTTGGATGATAAATTAGGTCATTTTCGTCCTCCTTAGGCTTATTCTTGTCCAATTAGGGTTTTTAACCAATCTTGTGCATCCAATAAGTTTGTTTGTGTCATTGAATTAATATTTAGGTCATTTTCGTCCTCCCTAGGCATATTCTTGTCCAATTAGGGTTTTTAACCAATCTTGTGCATCCAATAGGTGTGTTTGTGTCATTGGATGATCAATTAGGTCATTTTCGTCCTCCCTAGGCTTATTCTTGTCCAATTAGGGTTTTTAACCAATGTTGTGCATCCAATAGGTGTGTTTGTGTCATTGGATTATGAATTAGGTCATTTTCGTCCTCCCTAGGCATATTCTTGTCCAATTAGGGTTTTTAACCAATCTTGTGCATCCAATAGGTGTGTTTGTGTCATTGGATGATCAATTAGGTCATTTTCGTCCTCCCTAGGCTTATTCTTGTCCAATTAGGGTTTTTAACCAATATTGTGCATCCAATAACTTTGTTTGTGTCATTGAATTAATATTTAGGTCATTTTCGTCCTCCCTAGGCATATTCTTGTCCAATTAGGGTTTTTAACCAATCTTATGCTTCCAATAGGTGTGTTTGTGTCATTGGATGATCAATTAGGTCATTTTCGTCCTCCATAGGCTTATTCTTGTCCAATTAGGGTTTTTAACCAATCTTGTGCATCCAATAGGTGTGTTTGTGTCATTGGATGATCAATTAGGTCATTTTCGTCCTCCCTAGGCTTATTCTTGTCCAATTAGGGTTTTTAACCAATCTTGTGCATCCAATAGGTGTGTTTGTGTCATTGGGTGATCAATTAGGTCATTTTCGTCCTCCCTAGGCATATTCTTGTCCAATTAGGGTTCTTAACCAATCTTGTGCATCCAATAGGTGTGTTTTTGTCATTGGATGATCAATTAGGTCATTTTTGTCCTCCCTAGGTTTATTCTTGTCCAATTAGGGTTTTTAACCAATATTTTGCATCCAATAAGCTCAATTGTGTCATTGGATTAACATTTAGATCATTTTCGTCCTCCCTAGACATATTCGTGTCCAATTAGGGTTTTTAACCAATCTTGTGCTTCCAATAGATGTGTTTGTGTCATTGGATGATCAATTAGGCCATTTTCGTCCTCCCGAGGCTTATTCATGTCCAATTTGGGTTTTTAACCAATGTTGTGCATCCAATAAGTTCGTTTTTGTCATTGAATTAACATTTAGGTCATATTTGTCCTCCCTAGGCATATTCTTGTCCAAGTAGGGTTTTTAACCAATCTTGTGCATCCAATAGGTGTGTTTGTGTCATTGGATGATCAATTAGGTCATTTTCGTCCTCCCTAGGCTTATTCGTGTCCAATTAGGGTTTTTAACTAATCCTTTGCATCCAATAAGTTCATTTGTGTCATTGGATGATCAATTAGGTCATTTTCGTCCTTCCTAGGCATATTCTTGTCCAATTAGGGTTTTTAACCAATCTTGTGCATCCAATAGGTGTGTTTGTGTCATTGGATGATCAATTAGGTCATTTTCGTCCTCCCTAGGCTTATTCTTGTCCAATTAGGGTTTTTAACCGATATTGTGCAACCAATAGGTGTGTTTGTGTCATTGGATAATCAATTAGGTCATTTTCGCCCTCCCTAGGCTTATCCTTGTCCAATTAGGGTTTTTAATCAATCTTGTGCATCCAATAAGTTCATTTGTGTCATTGGATTAACATTTAGGTCATTTTCGTCCTCCCTAGGCATATTCTTGTCCAATTAGGGTTTTTAACCAATCTTGTGCCTCCAATAGGTGTGTTTGTGTCATTGGATGATCAATTAAGTCATTTTCGTCCTCCCTAGGCTTATTCTTGTTCAATTAGGGTTTTTAACCAATCTTGTGCATCCAATAACTTTGTTTGTGTCATTGAATTAATATTTAGGTCATTTTCGTCCTCCCTAGGCATATTCTTGTCCAATTAGGGTTTTTAACCAATCTTGTGCATCCAATAGGTGTGTTTGTGTCATTGGATGATCAATTAGGTCATTTTCGTCCTCCCTAGGCTTATTCTTGTCCAATTAGGGTTTTTAACCAATCTTGTGCATCCAATAGGTGTGTTTGTGTCATTGGATGATCAATTAGGTCATTTTCGTCCTTCCTAGGCTTATTCTTGTCCCATTAGGGTTTTTAACCAATCTTGTGCATCCAATAAGTTCATTTGTGTCATTGGATTAACATTTAGGTCATTTTCGTCCTCCCTAGGCATATTCTTGTCCAATTAGGGTTTTTAACCAATCTTGTGCATCCAATAAGTTGAGTTGTGTCATTGGATTAACATTTAGGTCATTTTCGTTATCCCTAGGCTTATTCTTGTCCAATTAGGGTTTTTAACCAATCTTGTGCATCCAATAGGTGTGTTTGTGTCATTGGATGATCAATTAGGTCATTTTCGTCCTCCCTAGGCTTATTCTTGTCCAATTAGGGTTTTTAACCTATCTTGTGCATCCAATAGGTGTGTTTGTGTCATTGGAAGATCAATTAGGTCATTTTCGTCTTCCCTAGGCTTATTCTTGTCCAACTAGGGTTTTTAACCAATCTTGTGCATCCAATAAGTTCATTTGTGTCATTGGAAGATCAATTTGGTCATTTTCGTCCTCCCTAGGCATATTCTTGTCCAATTAGGGTTTTTAACCAATCTTGTGCATCCAATAGGTGTGTTTGTGTCATTGGATGATCAATTAGGTCATTTTCGTCCTCCCTAGGCTTATTCTTGTCCAATTAGGGTTTTTAACCAATCTTGTGCACCCAATAAGTTGAGTTGTGTCATTGGATTAACATTTAGGTCATTTTCGTCCTCCCTAGGCTTATTCTTGTCCAATTAGGGTTTTTAACCAATCTTGTGCATCCAATAAGTTCATTTGTGTCATTGGATTTACATTTAGGTCATTTTTGTCCTCCCAGGGCATATTCTTGTCCAATTAGGGTTTTTAACCAATCTTGTGCATCCAATAGGTGTGTTTGTGTCATTGGATGATCAATTAGGTCATTTTCGTCCTCCCTAGGCTTATTCTTGTCCAATTAGGGTTTTTAACCAATCTAGTGCATCCAATAAGTTCATTTGTGTCATTGGATTTACATTCAGGTCATTTTCGTCCTCCCTAAGCATATTCTTGTCCAATTAGGGTTTTTAACCAATCTTGTGGATCCAATAGGTGTGTTTGTGTCATTCGATGATCAATTAGGTCATTTTCGACCTCCCTAGGCTTATTCTTGTCCAATTAGGGTTTTTAACAAATCTTGTGCATCCAATAACTTTGTTTGTGTCATTGAATTAATATTTAGGTCATTTTCGTCCTCCCTAGGCATATTCTTGTCCAATTAGGGTTTTTAACCAATCTTGTGCATCCAATAGGTGTGTTTGTGTCATTGGATGATCAATTAGGTCATTTTCGTCCTCCCTAGGCTTATTCTTGTCCAATTAGGGTTTTTAACCAATCTTGTGCATCCAATAAGTTCATTGGTGTCATTGTATGATCAATTAGGTCATTTTCGTCCTCCATAGGCTTATTCTTGACCAACTAGGGTTTTTAACCAATCTTGTGCCTCCAATAGGTGTGTTTGTGTCATTGGATGATCAATTAGGTCATTTTCGTCCTCCCTAGGCTTATTCTTGTCCAATTACGGTTTTTAACCAATCTTGTGCATCCAATAAGTTGAGTTGTGTCATTGGATTAACATTTAGGTCATTTTCGTTCTCCCTAGGCTTATTCTTGTCCAATTAGGGTTTTTAACCAATCTTGTGCATCCAATAAGTTCATTTGTGTTATTGGATTAACATTTAGGTCATATTCGTCCTCCCTAGGCATATTCTTGTCCAATTAGGGTTTTTAACCAATCTTGGGCATCCAATAGGTGTGTTTCTGTCATTGGATGATCAATTAGGTCATTTTCGTCCTCCCTAGGCTTATTCTTGTCCAATTAGGGTTTTTAACCAATCTTGTGCATCCAATAAGTTCATTTGTGTCATTGGATTAACATTTAGGTCATTTTCGTCCTCCCTAGGCATATTCTTGTCCAATTAGAGATTTAGACCAATCTTGTGCATCCAATAGGAGTGTTTTTGTCATTGGATGATCAATTAGGTTATTTTCGTCCTCCATAGCCTTATTCATGTCCAATTAGGGTTTTTCACTAATCTTGTGCATCCAATAAGTTCATTTGTGTCATTGGATGATCAATTAGGTCATTTTCGTCCTCCCTAGGCATATTCTTGTCCAATTAGGGTTTTTAACCAATCTTGTGCATCCAATAGGTGTGTTTGTGTCATTGGATGATCAATTAGGTCATTTTCGTCCTCCCTAGGCATATTCTTGTCCAATTAGGGTTTTTAACCAATCTTGTGCATCCAATAGGTGTGTTTGTGTCATTGGATGATCAATTAGGTCATTTTTGTCCTCCCTAGGCATATTCTTGTCCAATTAGGGTTTTTAACCAATCTTGTGCATCCAATAGGTATGTTTGAGTCATTGGATGATCAATTAGGTTATTTTCGTTCTCCCTAGGCATATTCTTGTCCAATTAGGGTTTTTAACCAATCTTGTGCATCCAATAGGTGTGTTTGTGTCATTGGATGATCAATTAGGTCATTTTCGTCCTCCCTAGGCTTATTCTTGTCCAATTAGGGTTTTTAACCAATCTTGCGCATCCAATAAGTTGAGTTGTGTCATTGGATTAACATTTAGGTCATTTTCGTCCTCCCTAGGCTTATTCTTGTCTAATTAGGGTTTTAACCAATCTTGTACAACCAATAGGTGTGTTTGTGTCATTGGATGATCAATTAGGTCATTTTCGTCCTCCATAGGCTTATTCTTGTCCAATTAGGGTTTTTAACCAATCTTGTGCATCCAATAAGTTGAGTTGTGTCATTGGATTAACATTTAGGTCATTTTCGTCCTTCCTAGGCTTATTCTTGTCCAATTAGGGTTTTTAACCAATCTTGTGCATCCAATAAGTTCATTTGTGTCATTGGATTAACATTTAGGTCATTTTCGTCCTCCCTAGGCATATTCTGGTCCAATCAGGATTTTTAACCAATCTTGTGCATCCAATAGGTGTGTTTGTGTCATTGGATGATCAATTAGGTTATTTTCGTCCTCCCTAGGCTTATTCTTGTCCAATTAGGGTTTTTAACCAATCTTGTGCATCCAATAGGTGTGTTTGTGTCATTGGATGATAATTAGGTCATTTTCATTCTCCCTAGGCATATTCTTGTCCAATTAGGGTTTTTAACCAATCTTGTGCATCCAATAGGTGTGTTTGTGTCATTGGATGATCAATTAGGTCATTTACGTCCTCCCTAGGCTTATTCTTGTCCAATTAGGGTTTTTAACCAATCTTGTGCATCCAATAACTTTGTTTGTGTTATTGAATTAATATTAAGGTCATTTTCGTCCTCCCTAGGCATATTCTTGTCCAATTAGGGTTTTTAACCAATCTTGTGCATCCAATAGGTGTGTTTGTGTCATTGGATGATCAATTAGGTCATTTTCGTCCTCCCTAGGCTTATTCTTGTCCAATTAGGGTTTTTAACCAATCTTGTGCATCCAATAGGTGTGTTTGTGTCATTGGATGATCAATTAGGTCATTTACGTCCTCCCTAGGCTTATTCTTGTCCAATTAGGGTTTTTAACCAATTTTGTGCATCCAATAACTTTGTTTGTGTCATTGAATTAATATTTAGGTCATTTTCGTCCTCCCTAGGCATATTCTTGTCCAATTAGGGTTTTTAACCAATCTTGTGCATCCAATAGGTGTGTTTGTGTCATTGGATGATCAATTAGGTCATTTTCGTCCTCCCTAGGCATATTCTTGTCCAATTAGGGTTTTTTACGAATCTTGTGCATCCAATTGGTGTGTTTGTGTCATTGGATGATCAATTAGGTCATTTTCGTCCTCCCTAGGCTTATTCTTGTCCAATTAGGGTTTTTAACCAATCTTGTGCATCCAATAAGTTGAGTTGTATCATTGAATTAATATTTAGGTCATTTTCGTCCCCCCTAGGCATATTCTTGTCCAATTAAGGTTTTTAACCAATCTTGTGCATCCAATAGGTGTGTTTGTGTCATTGGATGATCAATTAGGTCATTTTCGTCCTCCCTAGGCTTATTCTTGTCCAATTAGGGTTTTTAACCAATCTTGTGCATCCAATAGGTGTGTTTGTGTCATTGGATGATCAATTAGGTCATTTTCGTCGTCCCTAGGCATATTCTTGTCCAATTAGGGTTTTTAACCAATCTTGTGCATCCAATAGGTGTGTTTGTGTCATTGGATGATCAATTAGGTTATTTTCGTCCTCCCTAGGCTTATTCTTGTCCAATTAGGGTTTTTAACTAATCTTGTGCATCCAATAAGTTCATTTGTGTCATTCGAAGATCAATTAGGTAATTTTCGTCCTCCCTAGGCATATTCTTGTCCAATTAGGGTTTTTAACCAATCTTGTGCATCCAATAGGTGTGTTTGTGTCATTGGATGATCAATTAGGTCATTTTCGTCCTCCCTAGGCTTATTCTTGTCCAATTAGGGTTTTTAACCCATCTTGTGCATCCAATAGGTGTGTTTGTGTCATTGGATGATCAATTAGGTCATTTTCGTCCTCTCTAGGCATATTCTTGTCCAATTAGGGTTTTTAACCAATCTTGTGCATCCAATAGGTGTGTTTGTGTCATTGGATGATCAATTAGGTCATTTTCGTCCTTTCTATGCTTATTCTTGTCCAATTAGGGTTTTAAACCAATCTTGTGCATCCAATAACTTTGTTTGTGTCATTGAATTAATATTTAGGTCATTTTCGTCCTCCCTAGGCATATTCTTGTCCAATTAGGGTTTTTAACCAATCTTGTGCATCCAATAGGTGTGTTTGTGTCATTGGATGATCAATTAGGTCATTTTCGTCCTCCCTAGGCATATTCTTGTCCAATTAGGGTTTTTAACCAATCTTGTGCATCCAATAGGTCTGTTTGTGTCATTGGATGATCAATTTAGGTCATTTTCGTTCTCCCTAGGCATATTCTTGTGCAATTAGGGTTTTTAACCAATCTTGTGCATCCAATAGGTGTGTTTGTGTCATTGGATGATCAATTAGGTCATTTTCGTCCTCCCTAGGCTTATTCTTGTCCAATTAGGGTTTTTAACCAATCTTGTGCATCCAATAGGTGTGTTTGTGTCATTGGATGATCAATTAGGTCATTTTCGTCCTCCCTAGGCTTATTCTTGTCCAATTAGGGTTTTTAACCAATCTTGTGCATCCAATAACTTTGTTTGTGTCATTGAATTAATATTTAGGTCATTTTTTCGTCCTCCCTAGGCATATTCTTGTCCAATTAGGGTTTTTAACCAATCTTGTGCATCCAATAGGTGTGTTTGTGTCACTGGATGATCAATTAGGTCATTTTCGTCCTCCCTAGGCTTATTGTTGTCCAATTAGGGTTTTTAACCAGTCTGGTGCATCCAATAACTTTGTTTGTGTCATTGAATTAATATTTAGGTCATTTTCGTCCTCCCTAGGCATATTCTTGTCCAATTAGGGTTTTTAACCAATCTTGTGCATCCAATAGGTGTGTTTGTGTCATTGGATGATCAATTAGGTCATTTTCGTCCTCCCTAGGCTTATTCTTGTCCAATTAGGGTTTTTAATCAATCTTGTGCATCCAATAACTTGAGTTGTGTCATTGGATTAACATTTAGGTCATTTTCGTCCTCCCTAGGCATATTCTTGTCCAATTAGGGTTTTTAACCAATCTTGTGCATCCAATAGGTGTTTAACCAATCTTGTGCATCCAATAGGTGTGTTTGTGGCAATAGATGATCAATTAGGTCATTTTCGTCCTCCCTAGGCTTATTCTTGTCCAATTAGGGTTTTTAACCAATCTTGTGCATCCAATAGGTGTGTATGTGTCATTGGATGATCAATTAGTTTATTTTCGTCCTCCCAATGCTTATTCTTGTCCAATTAGGGTTTTTAACCAATCTTGTGCATCCAATAGGTGTTTAACCAATCTTGTGCATCCAATAGGTGTGTTTGTGGCAATAGATGATCAATTATGTCATTTTGGTCCTCCCTAGGCTTATTCTTGTCCAATTAGGGTTTTTAACCAATCTTGTGCATCCAATAGGTGTGTTTGTGTCATTGGATGATCAATTAGGTCATTTTCGTCCTCCCTAGGCTTATTCTTGTCCAATTAGGGTTTTTAACCAATCTTGTGCATCCAATAAGTTGAGTTGTGTCATTGGATTAACATTTAGGTCATTTTCGTCCTCCCTAGGCTTATTCTTGTCCAATTAGGGTTTTTAACCAATCTTGTGCATCCAATAGGTGTGTTTGTGTCATTGGATGATCAATTCGGTCATTTTCGTCCTCCCTAGGCTTATTCTTGCCCAATTAGGGTTTTTAACCAATCTTGTGCATCCAATAAGTTGAGTTGTGTCATTGGATTAACATTTAGGTCATTTTCGTCCTCCCTAGGCATATTCTTGTCCAATTAGAGTTTTAGACCAATCTTTTGCATCCAATAGGTGTGTTTGTGTCATTAGATGATCCATTAGGTCATTTTTGTCCTCCCTAGGCTTATTCTTGTCCAATTATGGTTTTTAACCAAGCTTGTGCATCCAATAAGTTGAGTTGTGTCATTGGATTAACATTTAGGTCATTTTCGTCCTCCCTAGGCTTATTCTTTTCCAATTAGGGTTTTTAACCAATCTTGTGCATCCAATAAGTTCATTTGTGTCATTGGATGATCAATTAGGTCACTTTCGTCCTCCCTAGGCATATTCTTGTCCAATTAGGGTTTTTAACCAATCTTGTGCGTCCAATAGGTGTGTTTGTGTCATTGGATGATCCATTAGGTCATTTTCGTCCTCCCTAGGCTTATTCTTGTCCAATTATGGTTTTTAACCAAGCTTGTGCATCCAATAAGTTGAGTTGTGTCATTGGATTAACATTTAGGTCATTTTCGTCCTACTTAGGCTTATTCTTTTCCAATTAGGGTTTTTAACGAATCTTGTGCATCCAAGAGGTGTGTTTGTGTCATTGGACGATCAATTAGGTCATTTTCGTCCTCCCTAGGCTTATTCTTGTCCAATTAGGGTTTTTAACCAATCTTGTGCATCCAATAAGTTGAGTTGTGTCATTGGATTAACATTTAGGTCATTTTCGTCCTTCTTAGGCTTATTCTTGTCCAGTTAGGGTTTTTAACCAATCTTGTGCATCCAATAGGTGTGTTTGTGTCATTGGATGATCAATTCGGTCATTTTCGTCTTCCCTAGGCTTATTCTTGCCCAATTAGGGTTTTTAACCAATCTTGTGCATCCAATAAGTTGAGTTGTGTCATTGGATTAACATTTAGGTCATTTTCGTCCACCCTAGGCTTATTCTTGTCCAATTAGGGTTTTTAACCAATCTTGTGCATCCAATAAGTTGAGTTGTGTCATTGGATTAACATTTAGGTCATTTTCGTCCTCCCTAGGCTTATTCTTGTCCAATTAGGGTTTTTAACCAATCTTGTGCATCCAATAAGTTCATTTGTGTCATTGGATTTACATTTAGGTCATTTTCGTCCTCCCCAGGCATATTCTTCTGCAATTAGGGTTTTTAACCAATCTTGTGCATCCAATAGGTGTGTTTGTGTCATTGGATGTTCAATTAGGTCATTTTCGTCATCACTAGGCTTATTCTTGTCCAATTAGGGTTTTTAACCAATCTTGTGCATCCAATAAGTCGAGTTGTGTCATTGGATTAACATTTAGGTCATTTTCGTCCACCCTAGGCTTATTCTTGTCCAATTAGGGTTTTTAACCAATCTTGTGCATCCAATAAGTTGAGTTGTGTCATTGGATTAACATTTAGGTCATTTTCGTCCTCCCTAGGCATATTCTTGTCCAATTTGGGTTTTTAACCAATCTTATGCATCCAATTGGTGTGTTTGTTTCATTGGATGACCATTTAGGTCATTTTCGTCCTACCTAGGCTTATTCTCGACCAATTAGGGTTTTTAACCAATCTTGTGCATCCAATAAGTTGAGTTGTGTCATTGGATTAACATTTAGGTCATTTTCGTCCTCCCTTGGCATATTCTTGTCCAATTAGGGTTTTTAACTAATCTTGTGTATCCAATAGGTGTGTTTGTGTCATTGGATGATCAATTTGGTCATTTTCGTCCTCCCTAGGTTTATTCTTGTCCAATTAGGGTTTTTAAACAATTTTGTGCATCCAATAAGTTTGTTTGTTTCATTGAATTAATATTTAGGTCACTTTTGTCCTCCCTAGGCATATTCTTGTCCAATTAGGGTTTTTAACGAATCTTGTGCATCCAATAGGTGTGTTTGTGTCATTGAATTAATATTTAGGTCATTTTTGTCCTCCCTAGGCATATTCTTGTCCAATTAGGGTTTTTAACCAATCTTGTGCATCCAATAGGTGTGTTTGTGTCATTGGATGATCAATTAGGTTATTTTCGTCCTTCCTAGGCTTACTCTTGTCCAATTAGGGTTTTTAACCAATGTTGTGCATCCCATAAGTTCATTTGTGTCATTGGATTAACATTTAGGTCATTTTCGTCCTCCTTAGACATATTCTTGTCCAATTAGGGTTTTTAACCAATCTTGTGCATCCAATAACTTTGTTTGTGTCATTGAATTAATATTTAGGTCATTTTCGTCCTCCCTAGGCATATTCTTGTCCAATTAGGGTTTTTAACCAATCTTGTGCATCCAATAGGTGTGTTTGTGTCATTGGATGATCAATTAGGTCATTTTCGTCCTCCCTAGGCTTATTCTTGTCCAATTAGGGTTTTTAACCAATCTTGTTCATCCAATAGGTGTGTTTGTGTCAATGGATGATCAATTAGGTCGTTTTCGTCGTCCCTAGGCTTATTCATGTCCAATTAGGGTTTTTAACCAATCTTGTGCATCCAATAGGTGTGTTTGTGTCATTGGATGATCAATTAGGTCATTTTCGTCCTACCTAGACTTATTCTTGTCAAATTAGGGTTTTTAATCAATCTTGTGCATCCAATAACTTTGTTTGTGTCATTGAATTAATATTTAGGTCATTTTCGTCCTCCCTAGGCATATTCTTGTCCAATTAGGGTTTTTAACCAATCTTGTGCATCCAATAGGTGTGTTTGTGTCATTGGATGATCAATTAGGTCATTTTCGTCCTCCCTAGGCTTATTCTTGTCCAATTAGGGTTTTTAACCAATCTTGTGCATCCAATTGGTGTGTTTGTGTCATTGGATGATCAATTAGGTTATTTTCGTCCTTCCTAGGCTTATTCTTGTCCAATTAGGGTTTTTAACCAATCTTGTGCATCCAATAAGTTGAGTTGTGTCATTGGATTAACATTTAGGTCATTTTCGTCCTCCCTAGGCTTATTCTTGTCCAATTAGGGTTTTTAACCAATCTTGTGCATCCAATAAGTTGAGTTGTGTCATTGAATTAATATTATGTCATTTTCGTCCTCCCTAGGCATATTCTTGTCCAATTAGGGTTTTTAACCAATCTTGTGCATCCAATAGGTGTGTTTGTGTCATTGGATTAACATTTAGGTCATTTTCGTCCTCCCTAGGCTTATTCTTGTCCAATTAGGGTTTTTAACCAATCTTGTGCATCCAATAGGTGTGTTTGTGTCATTGGATGATCAATTAGGTCATTTTCGTCCTCCCTAGGCATATTCTTGTCCAATTAGGGTTTTTAACCAATCATGTGCATCCAATAGGTGTGTTTGTGTCATTGGATGATCAATTAGGTCATTTTCGTCCTCCATAGGCATATTCTTGTCCAATTAGGGTTTTTAACGAATCTTGTGCATCCAAGAGGTGTGTTTGTGTCATTGGACGATCAATTAGGTCATTTTCGTCCTCCCTAGGCTTATTCTTGTCCAATTAGGGTTTTTAACCAATCTTGTGCATCCAATAAGTTGAGTTGTGTCATTGGATTAACATTTAGGTCATTTTCGTCCTCCCTAGGCTTATTCTTGTCCAATTAGGGTTTTTAACCAATCTTGTGCATCCAATAAGTTCATTTGCGTCATTGGATTTACATTTAGGTCATTTTCGTCCTCCCTAGGCATATTCTTGTTCAATTAGGGTTTTTAACCAATCTTGTGCATCAAATAGGTGTGTTTGTGTCATTGGATGATCAATTAGGTCATTTTCGTCATCCCTAGGCTTATTTTTGTCCAGTTAGGGTTTTTAACCAATCTTGTGCATCCAATAAGTTGATTTGTGTCATTGGATTAACATTTAGGTCATTTTCGTCCTCTCTAGGGTTATTCTTGTCCAATTATGGTTTTTAACCAATCTTGTGCATCCAATAGGTGTGTTTGTGTCATTGGATGATCAATTAGGTCATTTTCGTCCTCCCTAGGCTTATTCTTGTCCAATTAGGGTTTTTAACCAATCTTGTGCATCCAATAAGTTGAGTTGTGTCATTGGATTAACATTTAGGTCATTTTCGTCCTCCCTAGGCTTATTCTTGTCCAATTAGGGTTTTTAACCAATCTTGTGCATCCAATAGGTGTGTTTGTGTCATTGGATGATCAATTAGGTCATTTTCGTCCTCCATAGGCTTATTCTTGTCCAATTAGGGTTTTTAACCAATCTTGTGCATCCAATAGGTGTGTTTGTGTTATTGGATGATCAATTAGGTCATTTTCGTCCTCCATAGGCTTATTCTTGTCCAATTGGGGTTTTTAACCAATCTTGTGCATCCAATAGGTGTGTTTGTGTCATTGGATGATCAATTAGGTCATTTTCGTCCTCCCTAGGCTTATTCTTGTCCAATTAGGGTTTTTAACCAATCTTGTGCATCCAATAGGTGTGTTTGTGTCATTGGATGATCAATTAGGTCATTTTCGTCCTCCCTAGGCTTATTCTTATCCAATTAGGGTTTTTAACCAATCTTGTGCATCCAATAGGTGTGTTTGTGTCTTTGGATGATCAATTAGGTCATTTTCGCCCTCCGTAGGCCTATTCTTGTCCAATTAGGGTTTTTAACCAATCTATTGCATCCGATAAGTTTGTTTGTGTCATTGAATGAATATTTAGGTCATTTTCGTCCTTCCTAGGCATATTCTTGTCCAATTAGCGTTTTTAACCAATCTTGTGCATCCAATAGGTGTGTTTGTGTCATTGGATGATCAATTAGGTCATTTTCGTCCTCCCTAGGCATATTCTTATCCAATTACGGTTTTTAACCAATCTTGTGCATCCAATAGGTGTGTTTGTGTCATTGGATGATCAATTAGGTCATTTTCGTCCTCCCTAGGCATATTCTTGTCCAATTAGGGTTTTTAACCAATCTTGTGCATCCAATAAGTTGAGTTGTGTCATTGGATTAACATTTAGGTCATTTTCGTCCTCCGTAGGCTTATTCTTGTCCAATTAGGGTTTTTAACCAATCTTGTGCATCCAATAAGTTGAGTTGTGTCATTGGATTAACATTTAGGTCATTTTCGTCCTCCCTAGGCTTATTCTTGTCCAATTAGGGTTTTTAACCAATCTTGTGCATCCAATAAGTTCATTTGTGTCATTGGATTAACATTTAGGTCATTTTCGTCCTCTCTAGGCATATTCTTGTCCAATTAGGGTTTTTAACCAATCTTGTGCATCCAATAAGTTGAGTTGTGTCATTGGATTAACATTTAGGTCATTTTCGTCCTCCCTAGGCTTATTCTTGTCCAATTAGGGTTTTTAACCAATCTTGTGCATCCAATAGGTGTGTTTGTGTCATTGGATGATCAATTAGGTAACTTTCCTCCTCCCTAGGCTTATTCTTGCCCAATTAGGGTTTTTAACCAATCTTGTGCATCCAATAAGTTGAGTTGTGTCATTGGATTAACATTTAGGTCATTTTCGTCCTCCCTAGGCTTATTCTTGTCCAATTAGGGTTTTTAACCAATCTTGTGCATCCAATAGGTGTGTTTGTGTCATTGGATGATCAATTCGGTCATTTTCGTGCTCCCTAGGCTTATTCTTGCCCAATTAGGGTTTTTAACCAATCTTGTGCATCCAATAAGTTGAGTTGTGTCATTGGATTAACATTTAGGTCATTTTCGTCCTCCCTAGGCATATTCTTGTCCAAATAGAGTTTTAGACCAATCTTTTGCATCCAATAGGTGTGTTTGTGTCATTGGATGATCAATTAGGTTATTTTCGTACTCCCTAGGCTTATTCTTGTCCAATTAGGGTTTTTAACTAATCTTGTGCATCCAATAAGTTCATTTGTGTCATTAGATGATCAATTAGGTCACTTTCGTCCTCCCTAGGCATATTCTAGTCCAATTAGGGTTTTTAACCAATCTTGTGCATCCAATAGGTGTGTTTGTGTCATTGGATGATCCATTAGGTCATTTTCGTCCTCCCTAGGCTTATTCTTGTCCAATTATGGTTTTTAACCAAGCTTGTGCATCCAATAAGTTGAGTTGTGTCATTGGATTAACATTTAGGTCATTTTCGTCCTCCCTAGGCATATTCTTGTCCAATTAGAGTTTTAGACCAATCTTTTGCATCCAATAGGCGTGTTTGTGTCATTGGATGATCAATTAGGTTATTTTCGTACTCCCTAGGCTTATTCTTGTCCAATTAGGGTTTTTAACTAATCTTGTGCATCCAATAAGTTCATTTGTGTCATTAGATGATCAATTAGGTCACTTTCGTCCTCCCTAGGCATATTCTAGTCCAATTAGGGTTTTTAACCAATCTTGTGCATCCAATAGGTGTGTTTGTGTCATTGGATGATCCATTAGGTCATTTTCGTCCTCCCTAGGCTTATTCTTGTCCAATTATGGTTTTTAACCAAGCTTGTGCATCCAATAAGTTGAGTTGTGTCATTGGATTAACATTTAGGTCATTTTCGTCCTCCCTAGGCTTATTCTTGTCCAATTAGGGTTTTTAACCAATCTTGTGCATCCAATAGGTGTGTTTGTGTCATTGGATGATCAATTAGGTCATTTTCGTCCTCCCTAGGCTTATTCTTGCCCAATTAGGGTTTTTAACTAATCTTGTCCATCCAATAAGTTGAGTTGTCTCGTTGGATTAACATTTTGGTCATTTTCGTCCTCCCTAGGCTTATTCTTGTCCAATTAGGGTTTTTAACCAATCTTGTGCATCCAATAAGTTTGTTTGTGTCATTGGATGATCAATTAGGTCATTTTCGTCCTCCCTAGGCATATTCTTGTCCAACTAGTGTTTTGAACCAATCTTGTGCATCCAATAGGTGTGTTTGTGTCATTGGATGATCAATTAGGTCATTTTCGTCCTCCCTAGGCTTATTCTTGTCCAATTAGGGTTTTTAACCAATCTTGTGCATCCAATAAGTTGAGTTGTGTCATTGGATTAACATTTAGGTCATTTTCGTCCTCCCTAGGCTTATTATTGTCCAATTAGGGTTTTTTACCAATGTTGTGCATCCAAAAGGTGTGTTTGTGTCATTGGATGATCAATTAGGTCATTTTCGTCCTCCATAGGCTTATTCTTGTCCAATTAGGGTTTTTAACCAATCTTGTGCATCCAATAAGTTGAGTTGTGTCATTGGATTAACATTTAGGTCATTTTCGTCCACCCTAGGCTTATTCATGTCCAATTAGGGTTTTTAACCAATCTTGTGCATCCAATAAGTTCATTTGTGTCATTGGATTAACATTTAGGTCATTTTCGTCCTCCCTAGGCATATTCTTGTCCAATTAGGGTTTTTAACCAATCTTGTGCATCCAATAGGTGTGTTTGTGTCATTGGATGATCAATTAGGCAATTTTCGTCCTCCCTAGGCTTATTCTTGTCCAATTAGGGTTTTTAACCAATCTTGTGCATCCAATAGGTGTGTTTGTGTCATTGGATGATCAATTAGGTCATTTTCGTCCTCCCTAGGCTTATTCTTGTCCAATTAGGGTTTTTAACCAATCTTGTGCATCCAATAGGTTTGTTTGTGTCATAGAATTAATATTTAGGTCATTTTCGTCCTCCCTAGGCTTATTCTTGTCTAATTAGGGTTTTTAACCAATCTTGTGCATCCAATAACTTTGATTGTGTCATTGAATTAATATTTAGGTCATTTTCGTCCTCCCTAGGCATATTCTTGTCCAATTAGGGTTTTTAACCAATCTTGTGCATCCAATAGGTGTGTTTGTGTCATTGGATTATCAATTAGGTCCTTTTCGTCCTCCCTAAGCTTATTCTTGTCCAAATAGGGTGTTTAACCAGTCTTGTGCATCCAATAAGTTCATTTGTGTCATTGGATGATCAATTAGGTCATTTTTGTCCTCCCTAGGCATATTCTTGTCCAACTAGGGTTTTAAACCAATCTTATGCATCCAATAGGTGTGTTTGTGTCATTGGATGATCAATTAGGTCATTTTCGTCCTCCCTAGGCTTATTCTTGTCCAATTAGGGTTTTTAACCAATCTTGTGCATCCAATAGGTGTGTTTGTGTCATTGGATGATCAATTAGGTCATTTTCGTCCTCCCTAGGCTTATTCTTGTCCAATTAGGGTTTTTAACGAATCTTGTGCTTCCAATAGGTTTGTTTGTGTCATTGGATGATCAATTAGGTTATTTTCGTCCTCCCTAGGCTTATTCTTGTCCAATTAGGGTTTTTAACCAATCCTGTGCATCCAATAAGTTGTGTTGTGTCATTGGATTAACATTTAGGTCATTTTCGTCCTCCCTAGGCTTATTCTTGTCCAATTAGGGTTTTTAACCAATCTTGTGCATCCAATAGGTGTGTTTGTGTCATTGGATGATCAATTAGGTCATTTTCGTCCTCCCTAGGCTTATTCTTGTCCAATTAGGGTTTTAGACCAATCTTGTGCATCCAATAGGTGTGTTTGTGTCATTGGATGATCAATTATGTCATTTTCGTCCTCCCGATGCTTATTCTTGTCCAATTAGAGTTTTTAACTAATCTTGTGCATCCGATAAGTTTGTTTGTGTCATTGAATTAGTATTTAGGTCATTTTCGTCCTCCCTAGGCTTATTCTTGTCCAATTAGGGTTTTTAACCAATCTTGTGCATCCAATAGGTGTGTTTGTGTCATTGGATGATCAATTAGGTCATTTTCGTCCTCCCTAGGCTTATTCTTGTCCAATTAGGGTTTTTAACCAATCTTGTGCTTCCAATAGGTGTGTTTGTGGCAATGGATGATCAATTAGGTCATTTTCGTCCTCCCTAGGCT
Organism: Cicer pinnatifidum; assembly: GCA_037974775.1. Taxonomy (NCBI): domain Eukaryota; kingdom Viridiplantae; phylum Streptophyta; class Magnoliopsida; order Fabales; family Fabaceae; genus Cicer; species Cicer pinnatifidum. The sequence continues at coordinate 123,574 of JBBPBR010001209.1, read as the reverse complement.
TATTCTTGTCCAATTAGGGTTTTTAACCAATCTTGTGCATCCAATAGGCGTGTTTGTGTCATTGGATGATCAATTAGGTCATTTTCGTCCTCCCTAGGTTTTTTCTTGTCTAATTAGGGTTTTTAACCAATCTTGTGCATCCAATAAGTTCATTTGTGTCATTGGATTAACATTTAGGTCTTTTTCGTCCTCCCTAGGCATATTCTTGTCCAATTAGGGTTTTTAACCAATCTTGTGCATCCAATAGGTGTGTTTGTGTCATTGGATGATCAATTAGGTTATTTTCGTCCTCCCTAGGCATATTCGTGTCCTATTAGGGTTTTTAACTAATCTTGTGCATCCAATAAGTTCATTTGTGTCATTGGATGATCAATTAGGTCATTTTCGTCCTCCCTAGGCATATTCTTGTCCAATTAGGGTTTTTAACCAATCTTGTGCATCCAATAGGTGTGTTTGTGTCATTGGATGATCAATTAGGTCATTTTCGTCCTCCCTAGGCTTATTCTTGTCCAATTAGGGTTTTTAACCGATCTTGTGCATCCAATAGGTGTGTTTGTGTCATTGGATGATCAATTAGGTCATTTTCGTCCTACCTAGGCATATTCTTGTCCAATTAGAGTTTTTAACCAATCTTGTGGATCCAATTGGTGTGTTTGTGTCATTAGATGATCAATTAGGTCATTTTCGTCCTCCCTTTGCATATTCTTGTCCAATTAGGGTTTTTAACAAACTTGTGCTTCCGATAGATGTGTTTGTGTCATTGGATGATCAATTAGGTCATTTTCGTCCTCCCTAGGCATATTCTTGTCCAATTAGGGTTTTTAACCAATCTTGTGCATCCAATAGGTGTGTTTGTGTCATTGGATGATCAATTAGGTCATTTTCGTCCTCCCTAGGCTTATTCTTGTCCAATTAGGGTTTTTAACCAATCTTGTGCATCCAATAAGTTGAGTTGTGTCATTGGATTAACATTTAGGTCATTTTCGTCCTCCCTAGGCTTATTTTTGTCCAATTAGGGTTTTTAACCAATCTTGTGCATCCAATAACTTTGTTTGTGTCCTTGAATTAATATTTAGGTCATTTTCGTCCTCCCTAGGCATATTCTTGTCCAATTAGGGTTTTTAATCAATCTTGTGCATCCAATAGGTGTGTTTGTGGCAATGGATGATCAATTAGGTCATTTTCGTCCTCCCTTGGCATATTCTTGTCCAATTAGGGTTTTTAACCAATCTTGTGCATCCAATAGGTGTGTTTGTGTCATTGGATGATCAATTAGGTCATTTTCGTCCTCCCTTGGCTTATTCTTGTCCAATTAGGGTTTTTAACCAATCTTGTGTATCCAATAGGTGTGTTTGTGTCATTGGATGATCAATTAGGTCATTTTCGTCCTCCCTAGGCTTATTCTTGTCCAATTAGGGTTTTTAACCAATCTTGTGCATCCAATAGGTGTGTTTGTGTCATTGGATGATCAATTAGGTCATTTTCGTCCTCCCTAGGCTTATTCTTGTCCAATTAGGGTTTTAAACCAATCTTGTGTATCCAATAACTTTGTTTGTGTCATTGAATTAATATTTAGGTCATTTTCGTCCTCCCTAGGCATATTCTTGTCCAATTAGGGTTTTTAACCAATCTTGTGCATCCAATAGGTGTGTTTGTGTCATTGGATGATCAATTAGGTCATTTTCGTCCTCCCTAGGCATATTCTTGTCCAATTAGGGTTTTTAACCAATCTTGTGCATCCAATAGGTGTGTTTGTGTCATTGGATGATCAATTAGGTCATTTTCGTCCTCCCTATGCATATTCTTGTCCAATTAGGGTTTTTAACCAATCTTGTGCATCCAATAGGTGTGTTTGAGTCATTGGATGATCAATTAGGTCATTTTCGTCCTCCCTAGGCTTATTCTTGTCAAATTAAGGTTTTTAACCAATCTTGTGCCTCCAATAAGTTGAGTTGTGTCATTGGATTAACAATTAGGTCATTTTCGTCCTCCCTAGGCTTATTCTTGTCCAATTAGGGTTTTTAACCGATCTTGTGCATCCAATAAGTTCATTTGTGTCATTGGATTAACATTTAGGTCATTTTCGTCCTCCCTAGGCATATTCTTGTCCAATTAGGGTTTTTAACCAATCTTGTGCATCCAATAGGTGTGTTTCTGTCATTGGATGATCAATTAGGTCATTTTCGTCCTCCCTAGGCATATTCTTGTCCAATTAGGGTTTTTAACCAATTTTGTGCGTCCAATAGGTGTGTTTGTGGCAATGGATGATCAATTAGGTCATTTTCGTCCTCCCTAGGCTTATTCTTGTCCAATTAGGGTTTTTAACCAATCTTGTGCATCCAATAGGTGTGTTTGTGTCATTGGATGATCAATTAGGTCATTTTCGTCCTCCCTAGGCTTATTCTTGTCCAATTAGGGTTTTTAACCAATCTTGTGCATCCGATAAGTTTGTTTGTGTCATTAAATTAGTATTTAGGCCATTTTCTTCCTCCCTAGGCATATTCTTGTCCAATTAGGGTTTTTAACCAATCTTGTGCATCCGATAAGTTGAGTTGTGTCATTGGATTAACATTTAGGTCATTTTCGTCCTCCCTAGGCTTATTCTTGTCCAATTAGGGTTTTTAACCAATCTTGTGCATCCAATAGGTGTGTTTGTGTCATTGGATGATCAATTAGGTCATTTTCGTCCTCCCTAGGCTTATCTTTGTCCAATTAGGGTTTTTAACCAATCTTGTGCATCCAATAGGTGTGTTTGTGTCATTGGATGATCAATTAGGTCATTTTCGTCCTCCCTAGGCTTATTCTTGTCCAATTAGGGTTTTTAACCAATCTTGTGCGTCCAATATGTGTGTTTGTGTCATTGGATGATCAATTACGTCATTTTCGTCCTCCCTAGGCTTATTCTTGTCCAATTAGGGTTTTTAACCAATCTTGTGCATCCAATAGGTGTGTTTGTGTCATTGGATGATCAATTAGGTCATTTTCGTCCTCCCTAGGCTTATTCTTGTCCAATTAGGGTTTTTAACCAATCTTGTGCATCCAATAGGTGTGTTTGTGTCATTGGATTTTCAATTAGGTCATTTTCGTCCTCCCTAGGCTTATTCTTGTCCAATTAGGGTTTTTAACCAATCTTGTGCATCCAATAGGTGTGTTTGTGTCATTGGATGATCAATTAGGTCATTTTCGTCCTCCCTAGGCTTATTCTTGTCCAATTAGGGTTTTTAACCAATCTTGTGCATCCAATAAGTTGAGTTGTGTCATTGGATTAACATTTAGGTCATTTTCGTCCTCCCTAGGCTTATTCTTGTCCAATTAAGGTTTTTAACAAATCTTGTGCATCCAATAAGTTCATTTGTGTCATTGGATTAACATTTAGGTCATTTTCGTCCTCCCTAGGCATATTCTTGTCCAATTAGAGTTTTAGACCAATCTTGTGCATCCAATAGGTGTGTTTGTGTCATTGGATGATCAATTAGGTTATTTTGGTCCTCCCTAGACTTATTCTTGTCCAATTAGGATTTTTAACTAATCTTGTGTCTCCAATAAGTTCATTTGTGTCATTGGATGATCAATTAGGTCATTTTCGTCCTCCCTAGGCATATTCTTGTCCAATTAGGGTTTTTAACCAATCTTGTGCATCCAATAGGTGTGTTTGTGTCATTGGATGATCAATTAGGTCATTTTCGTCCTCCCTAGGCATATTCTTGTCCAATTAGGGTTTTTAACCGATCTTGTGCATCCAAAAGGTGTGTTTGTGTCATTGGATGATCAATTAGGTCATTTTCGTCCTCCATAGGCATATTCTTGTCCAATTAGGGTTTTTAACCAATCTTGTGCATCCAATAGGTGTGTTTGTGTCATTGGATGACTAATTAGGTCATTTTCGTCCTCCCTAGGCTTATTCTTGTCCAATTAGGGTTTTTAACCAATCTTGTGCATCCAATAGGTGTGTTTGTGTCATTGGATGATCAATTAGGTCATTTTCGTCCTCCCTAGGCTTATTCTTGTCCAATTAGGGTTTTTAACCAATCTTGTGCATCCGATAAGTTTGTTTGTGTCATTGAATTAATATTTAGGTCATTTTCGTCCTCCCTAGGCATATTCTTGTCCAATTTGGGTTTTTAACCAATCTTGTGCATCCAATAGGTGTGTTTGTGTCATTGGATGATCAATTAGGTAATTTTCGTCCTCCCTAGGCATATTCTTGTCCAATTAGGGTTTTTAACCAAACTTTTGTATCCAATAAGTTGAGTTGTGTCATTGGATTAACATTTAGGTCATTTTCGTCCTCCCTAGGCTTATTCTTGTCCAATTAGGGTTTTTAACCAATCTTGTGCATCCAATAGGTGTGTTTGTGTCATTGGATGATCAATTAGGTCATTTTCGTCCTCCCTAGGCTTATTCTTGTCCATTTAGGGTTTTTAACCAATCTTGTGCATCCAATAAGTTGAGTTGTGTCATTTGATTAACATTTAGGTCATTTTCGTCCTCCCTAGGCTTATTCTTGTCCAATTAGGGTTTTTAACCAATCTTGTGCATCCAATAGGTGTGTTTGTGTCATTGGATGATCAATTAGGTCATTTTTGTCCTCCCTATGCTTATTCTTGTCCAATTAGGGTTTTTAACCAATCTTGTGCATCCAATAAGTTGAGTTGTGTCATTGGATTAACATTTAGGTCATTTTCGTCCTCCCTAGGCTTATTCTTGTCCAATTAGGGTTTTTAACCAATCTTGTGCATCCAATAGGTGTGTTTGTGTCATTGGATGATCAATTAGGTCATTTTCGTCCTCCCTAGGCTTATTCTTATCCAATTAGGGTTTTTAACCAATCTTGTGCATCTAATAGGTGTGTTTGTGTCATTGGATGATCAATTAGGTCATTTTCGTCCTCCCTAGGCTTATTCTGGTCCAATTAGGGGTTTTAACCAATCTTGTGCATCCAATAGGCATGTTTTTGTCATTGGATGATCAATTAGGTCATTTTCGTCCTCCCTAGGCTTTTTCTTGTCCAATTAGGGTTTTTACCCAATCTCGTGCATCCAATAAGTTCATTTGTGTCATTGGATTAACATTTAGGTCATTTTCGTCCTCCCTAGGCTTATTCTTGTCCAATTAGGGTTTTTAACCAATCTTGTGCATCCAATAAGTTGAGTTGTGTCATTGGATTAACATTTAGGTCATTTTCGTCCTCCCTAGGCTTATTCTTGTCCAATTAGGGTTTTTAACCAATCTTGTGCATCCAATAAGTTGAGTTGTGTCATTGGATTAACATTTAGGTCATTTTCGTCCTCCCTAGGCTTATTCTTGTCCAATTAGGGTTTTTAACCAATCTTGTGCATCCAATAGGTGTGTTTGTGTCATTGGACGATAAATTAGGTCATTTTCGTCCTCCATAGGCTTATTCTTGTCCAATTAGGGTTTTTAACCAATCTTGTGCATCCAATAGGCGTGTTTTTGTCATTGGATGATCAATTAGGTCATTTTCGTCCTCCCTAGGCTTTTTCTTGTCCAATTAGGGTTTTTAACCAATCTTGTGCATCCAATAAGTTGAGTTGTGTCATTGGATTAACATTTAGGTCATTTTCGTCCTCCCTAGGCTTATTCTTGTCCAATTAGGGTTTTTAACCAATCTTGTGCATCCAATAGGTGTGTTTGTGTCATTGGTTCATCAATTAGGTTATTTACGTCCTCCCTAGGCTTATTCTTGTCCAATTAGGGTTTTTAACCAATCTTGTGCATCTAATAGGTGTGTTTGTGTCATTGGATGATCAATTAGGTCATTTTCGTCCTCCATAGGCTTATTCTTGTCCAATTAGGGTTTTTAACCAATCTTGTGCATCCAATAAGTTGAGTTGTGTCATTGGATTAACATTTAGGTCATTTTCGTCCTCCCTAGGCTTATTCTTGTCCAATTACGGTTTTTAACCAATCTTGTGCATTCAATAAGTTCATTTGTGTCATTTGATTAACATTTAGGTCATTTTGGTCCTCCCTAGGCATATTCTTGTCCAATTAGGGTTTTTAACCAATCTTGTGCATCCAATAGGTGTGTTTGTGTCATTGGATGATCAATTAGGTTATTTTCGTCCTCCCTAGGCTTATTCTTGTCCAATTAAGGTTTTTAACCAATCTTGTGCATCCAATAGGTGTGTTTGTGGCAATAGATGATCAATTAGGTCATTTTCGTCCTCCCTAGGCTTATTCTTGTCCAATTAGGGTTTTTAACCAATCTTGTGCATTCAATAGGTGTGTTTGTGCATTGGATGATCAATTAGGTCATTTTCGTCCTCCCTAGGCTTATTCTTGTCCAATTAGGGTTTTTAACCAATCTTGTGCATCCAATAAGTTGAGTTGTGTCATTGGATTAACATTTAGGTCATTTTCGTCCTCCCTAGGCATATTCTTGTCCAATTAGGGTTTTTAACCAATCTTGTGCATCCAACAAGTTCATTTGTGTCATTCGATGATCAATTAGGTCATTTTCGTCATCCCTAGGCTTATTCTTGTCCAATTAGGGTTTTTAACCAATCTTGTGCATCCAATAAGTTCATTTGTGTCATTGGATTTACATTTAGGTCATTTTCGTCCTCCCTAGGCATATTCTTGTCCAATTAGGGTTTTTAACCAATCTTGTGCATCCAATAGGTGTGTTTGTGTCATTGGATGATCAATTAGGTCATTTTCGTCATTCCTAGGCTTATTCTTGTCCAATTAGGGTTTTTAACCAATCTTGTGCATCCAATAAGTTGATTCGTGTCATTGGATTAACATTTAGGTCATTTTCGTCCTCCCTAGGCTTATTCTTGTCCAATTAGGGTTTTTAACCAATCTTGTGCATCCAATAGGTGTGTTTGTGTCATTGGATGATCAATTAGGTCATTTTCGTCCTCCCTAGGCTTATTCTTGTCCAATTAGGGTTTTTAACCAATCTTGTGCATCCAATAAGTTGAGTTGTGTCATTGGATTAACATTTAGGTCATTTTCGTCCTCCCTAGGCTTATTCTTGTCCAATTAGGGTTTTTAACCAATCTTGTGCATCCAATAAGTTCATTTGTGTCATTGGATTTACATTTAGGTCATTTTCGTCCTCCCTAGGCATATTCTTGTCCAATTAGGGTTTTTAACCAATCTTGTGCTTCCAATAACTTTGTTTGTGTCATTGAATTAATATTTAGGTCATTGTCGTCCTCCCTAGGCATATTCTTGTCCAATTAGGGTTTTTAACCAATCTTGTGCATCCAATAGGTGTGCTTGTGTCATTGGATGATCAATTAGGTCATTTTCGTCCTCCCTAGGCTTATTCTTGTCTAATTAGGGTTTTTAACCAATCTTGTGCATCCAATAGGTGTGTTTGTGTCATTGGATGATCAATTAGGTCATTTTCGCCCTCCCTAGGCTTATTCTTGT
>JBBPBR010001209.1:95876-110306 GCA_037974775.1 Cicer pinnatifidum | reverse complement strand
TGTCATTGGATGATCAATTAGGTCATTTTCGTCCTCCCTAGGCTTATTCTTGTCCAATTAGGGTTTTTAACCAATCTTGTGCATCCAATAAGTTCATTTGTGTCATTGGATTTACATTTAGGTCATTTTAGTCCTCCCTAGGCATATTCTTGTCCAATTAGGGTTTTTAACCAATCTTGTGCATCCAATAGGTGTGTTTGTGTCATTGGATGATCAATTAGGTCATTTTCGTCCTCCCTAGGCTTATTCTTGTCCAATTAGGGTTTTTAACTAATCTTGTGCATCCAATAACTTTGTTTGTGTCATTGAATTAATATTTAGGTCATTTTCGTCCTCCCTAGGCATATTCTTGTCCAATTAGGGTTTTCAACCAATCTTGTGCATCCAATAAGTGTGTTTGTGGCATTGGATGATCAATTAGGTCATTTTCGTCCTCCCTAGGTTTTTAACCAATCTTGTGCATCCAATAAGTTCATTTGTGTCATAGGATTAACATTTAGGTCATTTTCGTCCTCCCTAGGCATATTCTTGTCCAATTAGGCTTTTTAACCAATCTTGTGCTTCCAATAGGTGTGTTTGTGTCATTGGATGATCAATTAGGCCATTTTCGTCCTCCCTAGGCATATTCTTGTCCAATTAGGGTTTTTAACCAATCTTGTGCATCCAATAGGTGTGTTTGTGTCATTGGATGATCAATTAGGTCATTTTCGTCCTCCATAGGCATATTCTTGTCCAATTAGGGTTTTTAACGTATCTTGTGCATCCAAGAGGTGTGTTTGTGTCATTGGACGATCAATTAGGTCATTTTCGTCCTCCCTAGGCTTATTCTTGCCCAATTAGGGTTTTTAACCAATCTTGTGCATCCAATAAGTTGAGTTGTGTCATTGGATTAACATTTAGGTCATTTTCGTCCTCCCTAGGCATATTCTTGTCAAATTAGAGTTTTAGACCAATCTTTTGCATCCAATAGGTGTGTTTGTGTCATTGGATGATCCATTAGGTCATTTTCGTCCTCCCTAGGCTTATTCTTGTCCAATTATGGTTTTTAACCAAGCTTGTGCATCCAATAAGTTGAGTTGTGTCATTGGATTAACATTTAGGTCATTTTCGTCCTCCCTAGGCTTATTCTTTTCCAATTAGGGTTTTTAACCAATCTTGTGCATCCAATAGGTGTGTTTGTGTCATTGGATGATCAATTCGGTCATTTTCGTCCTCCCTAGGCTTATTCTTGCCCAATTAGGGTTTTTAACCAATCTTGTGCATCCAATAAGTTGAGTTGTGTCATTGGATTAACATTTAGGTCATTTTCGTCCTCCCTAGGCTTATTCTTTTCCAATTAGGGTTTTTAACCAATCTTGTGCATCCAATAGGTGTGTTTGTGTCATTGGATGATCAATTCGGTCATTTTCGTCCTCCCTAGGATTATTCTTGCCCAATTAGGGTTTTTAACCAATCTTGTGCATCCAATAAGTTGAGTTGTGTCATTGGATTAACATTTAGGTCATTTTCGTCCTCCCTAGGCTTATTCTTGTCCAATTAGGGTTTTTAACCAATCTTGTGCATCCAATAAGTTGAGTTGTGTCATTGGATTAACATTTAGGTCATTTTCGTCCTCCCTAGGCTTATTCTTGTCCAATTAGGGTTTTTAACTAATCTTGTGCATCCAATAACTTTGTTTGTGTCCTTGAATTAATATTTAGGTCATTTTCGTCCTCCCTAGGCATATTCTTGTCCAATTAGGGTTTTTAACCAATCTTGTGCTTCCAATAGGTTTGTTTGTGTCATTGAATGATCAATTAGGTCATTTTGGTCCTCCCTAGGCTTATTCTTGTCCAATTAGGGTTTTTAACCAATCCTGTGCATCCAATAGGTGTGTTTGTGTCATTGGATGATCAATTAGGTCATTTTCGTCCTCCCTAGGCTTATTCTTGTCCAATTAGGGTTTTTAACCAATCTTGTGCATCCAATAAGTTGAGTTGTGTCATTGGATTAACATTTAGGTCATTTTCGTCCTCCCTAGGCTTATTCTTGTCCAATTAGGGTTTTTAACCAATCTTGTGCATCCAATATGTTCATTTGTGTCATTAGATTAACATTTAGGTCATTTTCGTCCTCCTTAGGCATATTCTTGTCCAATTTGAGTTTTAGACTAATCTTGTGCATCCAATAGGTGTGTTTGTGTCATTGGATGATCAATTAGGTCATTTTCGTCCTCCCAAGGCATATTCTTGTCCAATTAGGGTTTTTAACCAATCTTGTGCATCCAATAGGTGTGTTTGTGTCCTTGGATGATCAATTAGGTCATTTTAGTCCTCCCAAGGCTTATTCTTATCCAATTAGGGTTTTTAACCAATCTTGTGCTTCCAATAAGTTGAGTTGTGTCATTGGATTAACATTTAGGTCATTTTCGTCCTCCCTAGGCTTATTCTTGTCCAATTAGGGTTTTTAACCAATCTTGTGCATCCAATACGTTCATTTGTGTCATTGGATTAACATTTAGGTCATTTTCGTCATCCCAAGGCTTATTCTTGTCCAATTAGGGTTTTTAACCAATCTTGTGCATCAAATAGGTGTGTTTGTGTCATTGGATGATCAATTAGGTCATTTTCGTCCTCCCTAGGCATATTCTGGTCCAATTAGGGTTTTTAACCAATCTTGTGCATCCAATAGGTGTGTTTATGTCATTGGATGATCAATTAGGTCATTTTCGTCCTCCCTAGGCTTATTCTTGTCCAATTTGGGTTTTTAACCAATCTTGTGCGTCTAATAGGTGTGTTTGTGTCATTGGATGATCAATTAGGTCATTTTCGTCCTCCCTAGGCTAATTCTTGTCGAATTAGGGTTTTTAACCAATCTTGTGCATCCGATAAGTTTGTTTGTGTCATTGAATTAATATTTAGGTCATTTTCGTCCTCCCTAGGCATATTCTTGTCCAATTTGGGTTTTTAGCCAATCTTGTGCATCCAATAGGTGTGTTTGTGTCATTGGATGATCAATTAGGTCATTTTCGTCCTCCCTAGGCTTATTCTTGTCCAATTAGGGTTTTTAACCAATCTTGTGCATCCAATAGGTGAGTTTGTGTCGTTGTATTAACATTTAGGTCATTTTCGTCCTCCCTAGGCTTATTCTTGTCCAATTAGGGTTTTTAACCAATCTTGTGCATCCAATAAGTTCATTTGTGTCATTGGATTAACATTTAGGTCATTTTCGTCCTCCCTAGGCATATTCTTGTCCAATTAGGGTTTTTAACCAATCTTGTGCATCCAATAGGTGTGTTTGTGTCATTGGATGATCAATTAGGTCATTTTCGTCCTCCCTAGGCATATTCTTGTCCAATTAGGGTTTTTAACCAATCTTGTGCTTCCAATAGGTGTGTTCGTGTCATTGGATGATCAATTAGGTCATTTTCGTCCTCCCTAGGCTTATTCTTGTCCAATTAGGATTTTTAACCAATCTTGTGCATCCAATAAGTTTGTTTGTGTCATTGAATTAATATTTAGGTCATTTTCGTCCTCCCTAGGCATATTCTTGTCCAATTAGGGTTTTTAACCAATCTTGTGCATCCAATAGGTGTGTTTGTGTCATTGGATGATCAATTAGGTCATTTTCGTCCTCCCTAGGCTTATTCTTGTCCAATTAGGGTTTTTAACCAATCTTGTGCATCCAATAAGTTGAGTTGTGTCATTGGATGATCAATTAGGTCATTTTTGTCCTCCCTAGGCTTATTCTTGTCCAATTAGGGTTTTTAACCAATCTTGTGCATCCAATAAGTTGAGTTGTGTCATTGGATTAACATTTAGGTCATTTTCGTCCTCCGTAGGCTTTTTCTTGTCCAATTAGGGTTTTTAACCAATCTTGTGCATCCAATAAGTTGAGTTGTGTCATTGGATTAACATTTAGGTCATTTTCGTCCTCCCTAGGCTTATTCTTGTCCAATTAGGGTTTTTAACCAATCTTGTGCATCCAATAGGTGTGTTTGTGTCATTGGTTCATCAATTAGGTTATTTACGTCCTCCCTAGGCTTATTCTTGTCCAATTAGGGTTTTTAACCAATCTTGTGCATCTAATAGGTGTGTTTGTGTCATTGGATGATCAATTAGGTCATTTTCGTCCTCCATAGGCTTATTCTTGTCCAATTAGGGTTTTTAACCAATCTTGTGCATCCAATAAGTTGAGTTGTGTCATTGGATTAACATTTAGGTCATTTTCGTCCTCCCTAGGCTTATTCTTGTCCAATTACGGTTTTTAACCAATCTTGTGCATTCAATAAGTTCATTTGTGTCATTTGATTAACATTTAGGTCATTTTGGTCCTCCCTAGGCATATTCTTGTCCAATTAGGGTTTTTAACCAATCTTGTGCATCCAATAGGTGTGTTTGTGTCATTGGATGATCAATTAGGTTATTTTCGTCCTCCCTAGGCTTATTCTTGTCCAATTAAGGTTTTTAACCAATCTTGTGCATCCAATAGGTGTGTTTGTGGCAATAGATGATCAATTAGGTCATTTTCGTCCTCCCTAGGCTTATTCTTGTCCAATTAGGGTTTTTAACCAATCTTGTGCATTCAATAGGTGTGTTTGTGCATTGGATGATCAATTAGGTCATTTTCGTCCTCCCTAGGCTTATTCTTGTCCAATTAGGGTTTTTAACCAATCTTGTGCATCCAATAAGTTGAGTTGTGTCATTGGATTAACATTTAGGTCATTTTCGTCCTCCCTAGGCTTATTCTTGTCCAATTAGGGTTTTTAACCAATCTTGTGCATCCAATAGGTATGTTTGTGTCATTGGATAATCAATTAGGTCATTTTCGTCCTCCATAGGCTTATTCTTGTCCAATTAGGGTTTTTAACCAATCTTGTGCATCCAATAAGTTGAGTTGTGTCATTGGATTAACATTTAGGTCATTTTCGTCCTCCCTAGGCTTATTCTTGTCCAATTAGGGTTTTTAACCAATCTTGTGCATCCAATAGGTGTGTTTCTATCATTGGAGGATCAATTAGGTCATTTTCGTCCTCCCTAGGTTTATTCTTGCCCAATTAGGGTTTTTAACCAGTCTTGTGCATCCAATAAGTTGAGTTGTGCATTGGATTAACATTTAGGTCATTTTCGTCCTCCCTAGGCTTATGCTTGTCCAATCAGGGTTTTTAACCAATCTTGTGCATCCAATAAGTTGAGTTGTGTCATTGGATTAACATTTAGGTCATTTTCGTCCTCCCTAGGCATATTCTTGTCCAATTAGAGTTTTAGACCAATCTTGTGCATCCAATAGGTGTGTTTGTGTCATTGGATGATCAATTAGGTTATTTTCGTCCTCCCTAGGCTTATTCTTGTCCAATTAGGGTTTTTAACTAATCTTGTGCATCCAATAAGTTCATTTGTGTCATTGGATGATCAATTAGGTCATTTTCGTACTCCCTAGGCATATTCTTGTCCAATTAGGGTTTATAACCTATCTTGTGCATCCAATAGGTAAGTTTGTGTCATTGGATGATCAATTAGGTTATTTTCGTCCTCCCTAGGCTTATTCTTGTCCAATTAGGGTTTTTAACTAATCTTGTGCATCCAATAAGTTCATTTGTGTCATTGGATGATCAATTAGGTCATTTTCATCCTCCCTAGGCATATTCTTGTCCAATTAGGGTTTTTAACCAATCTTGTGCATCCAATAGGTGTGTTTGTGTCATTGGATGATCAGTTAAGTTATTTTCGTCCTCCCTAGGCTTATTCTTGTCCAATTAGGGTTTTTAACCAATCTTGTGCATCCAATAAGTTGAGTTGTGTCATTGGATTAACATTTAGGTCATTTTCGTCCTCCCTAGGCTTATTCTTGTCCAATTAGGGTTTTTAACCAATCTTGTGCATCCAATAGGTGTGTTTGTGTCATTGGATGATCAATTAGGTCATTTTCGTCCTCCCTAGGCTTATTCTTGTCCAATTAGGGTTTTTAACCAATCTTGTGCATCCAACAAGTTTGTTTATGTCATTGAATTAATAATTAGGTCATTTTCATCCTCCCTAGGCATATTCTTGTCCAATTAGGGTTTTTAACCAATCTTGTGCATCCAATAGGTGTGTTTGTGTCATTGGATGATCAATTAGGTCATTTTCGTCCTCCCTAGGCATATTCTTGTCCAATTAGGGTTTTTAACCAATCTATTGCATCCAATAGGTGTGTTTGTGGCAATGGATGATCAATTTGGTCATTTTCGTCCTCCCTAGGCTTATTCTTGTCCAATTAGGGTTTTTAACCAATCTTGTGCATCCAATAGGTGTGTTTGTGTCATTGGATGATCAATTAGGTTATTTTCGTCCTCCCTAGGCTTATTCTTGCCCAATTAGGGTTTTTAACCAATCTTGTGCATCCAATAAGTTGAGTTGTGTCATTGGATTAACATTTAGGTCATTTTCGTCCTCCCTAGGCATATTCTTGTCCAATTAGAGTTTTAGACCAATCTTTTGCATCCAATAGGTGTGTTTGTGTCATTGGATGATCCATTAGGTCATTTTCGTCCTCCCTAGGCTTATTCTTGTCCAATTATGGTTTTTAACCAAGCTTGTGCATCCAATAAGTTAAGTTGTGTCATTGGATTAACATTTAGGTCATTTTCGTCCTCCCTAGGCTTATTCTTTTCCAATTAGGGTTTTTAACCAATCTTGTGCATCCAATAAGTTCATTTGTTTCATTGGATGATCAATTAGGTCACTTTCGTCCTCCCTAGGCATATTCTTGTCCAATTAGGGTTTTTAACCAATCTTGTGCATCCAATAGGTGTGTTTGTGTCATTGGATGATCCATTAGGTCATTTTCGTCCTCCCTAGGCTTATTCTTGTCCAATTATGGTTTTTAACCAAGCTTGTGCATCCAATAAGTTGAGTTGTGTCATTGGATTAACATTTAGGTCATTTTCGTCCTCCCTAGGCTTATTCTTTTCCAATTAGGCTTTTTAACCAATCTTGTGCTTCCAATAGGTGTGTTTGTGTCATTGGATGATCAATTAGGCCATTTTCGTCCTCCCTAGGCATATTCTTGTCCAATTAGGGTTTTTAACCAATCTTGTGCATCCAATAGGTGTGTTTGTGTCATTGGATGATCAATTAGGTCATTTTCGTCCTCCATAGGCATATTCTTGTCCAATTAGGGTTTTTAACGTATCTTGTGCATCCAAGAGGTGTGTTTGTGTCATTGGACGATCAATTAGGTCATTTTCGTCCTCCCTAGGCTTATTCTTGCCCAATTAGGGTTTTTAACCAATCTTGTGCATCCAATAAGTTGAGTTGTGTCATTGGATTAACATTTAGGTCATTTTCGTCCTCCCTAGGCATATTCTTGTCAAATTAGAGTTTTAGACCAATCTTTTGCATCCAATAGGTGTGTTTGTGTCATTGGATGATCCATTAGGTCATTTTCGTCCTCCCTAGGCTTATTCTTGTCCAATTATGGTTTTTAACCAAGCTTGTGCATCCAATAAGTTGAGTTGTGTCATTGGATTAACATTTAGGTCATTTTCGTCCTCCCTAGGCTTATTCTTTTCCAATTAGGGTTTTTAACCAATCTTGTGCATCCAATAGGTGTGTTTGTGTCATTGGATGATCAATTCGGTCATTTTCGTCCTCCCTAGGCTTATTCTTGCCCAATTAGGGTTTTTAACCAATCTTGTGCATCCAATAAGTTGAGTTGTGTCATTGGATTAACATTTAGGTCATTTTCGTCCTCCCTAGGCTTATTCTTTTCCAATTAGGGTTTTTAACCAATCTTGTGCATCCAATAGGTGTGTTTGTGTCATTGGATGATCAATTCGGTCATTTTCGTCCTCCCTAGGATTATTCTTGCCCAATTAGGGTTTTTAACCAATCTTGTGCATCCAATAAGTTGAGTTGTGTCATTGGATTAACATTTAGGTCATTTTCGTCCTCCCTAGGCTTATTCTTGTCCAATTAGGGTTTTTAACCAATCTTGTGCATCCAATAAGTTGAGTTGTGTCATTGGATTAACATTTAGGTCATTTTCGTCCTCCCTAGGCATATGCTTGTCGGATTAAGGTTTTTAACCAATCTTGTGCATCCAATAGGTGTGTTTGTGTCATTGGATGATCAAATAGGTCATTTTCGTCCTCCCTATGCTTATTCTTGTCCAATTAGGGTTTTTAACCAATCTTGTGCATCCAATAAGTTGAGTTGTGTCATTGGATTAACATTTAGGTCATTTTCGTCCTCCCTAGGCTTATTCTTGTCCAATTAGGGTTTTTAACCAATCTTGTGCATCCAATAGGTGTGTTTGTGTCATTGGATGATCAATTAGGTCATTTTGTTCCTCCCTAGGCTTATTCTTGTCCAATTAGGGTTTTTAACCAATCTTGTGCATCTAATAGGTGTGTTTGTGTCATTGGATGATCAATTAGGTCATTTTCGTCTTCCCTAGGCTTATTGTTGTCCAATTAGGGTTTTTAACCTATCTTGTGCATCCGATAAGTTTGTTTGTGTCATTGGATTAACATTTAGGTCATTTTCGTCCTCCCTAGGCATATTCTTGTCCAATTAGGGTTTTTAACCAATCTTGTGCATCCAATAGGTGTGTTTGTGTCATTGGATGATCAATTAGGTCATTTTCGTCCTCCATAGGCTTATTCTTGTCCAATTAGGGTTTTTAACCAATCTTGTGCATCCAATAAGTTGAGTTGTGTCATTGGATTAACATTTAGGTCATTTTCGTCCTCCCTAGGCTTATTCTTGTCCAATTAGGGTTTTTAACCAATCTTGTGCATCCAATAGGTGTGTTTGTGTAATTGGATGATCAATTAGACCATTTTCGTCCTCCCTAGGCATATTCTTGTCCAATTAGGGTTTTTAACCAATCTTGTGCATCCAATAGGTGTGTTTGTGTCATTGGATGATCAATTAGGTCATTTTCGTCCTCCCTAGGCATATTCTTGTCCAATTAGAGTTTTTAACCAATCTTGTGCATCCAATAGGTGTGTTTGTGTCATTGGATGATCAGTTAGGTCATTTTCGTCCTCCCTAGGCTTATTCTTGTCCAATTAGGGTTTTTAACCAATCTTGTGCATCCAATAGGTGTGTTTGTGTCATTGGATGATCAATTAGGTCATTTTCGTCATCCCTAGGCTTATTCTTGTCCAATTAGGGTTTTTAACCAATCTTGTGCATCCAATAAGTTGAGTTGTGTCATTGGATTAACAATTAGGTCATTTTCGTCCTCCCTAGGCATATTCTTGTCCAATTAGGGTTTTTAACCAATCTTGTGCATCCAATAAGTTGAGTTGTGTCATTGGATTAACATTTAGGTCATTTTCGTCCTCCCTAGGCTTATTCATGTCCAATTAGGGTTTTTAACCAATCTTGTGCATCCAATAGGTGTGTTTGTGTCATTGGATGATCAATTAGGTCATTTTCATCCTCCCTAGGATTATTCTTGCCCAATTAGGGTTTTTAACCAATCTTGTGCATCCAATAAGTTGAGTTGTGTCATTGGATTAACATTTAGGTCATTTTCGTCCTCCCTAGGCTTATTCTTGTCCAATTAGGGTTTTTAACCAATCTTGTGCATCCAATAGGTGTGTTTGTGTCATTGGATGATCGATTAGGTCATTTTCGTTCTCCCTAGGCTTATTCTTGCCCAATTAGGGTTTTTAACCAATCTTGTGCATCCAATAAGTTGAGTTGTGTCATTGGATTAACATTTAGGTCATTTTCGTCCTCCCTAGGCTTATTCTTGTCCAATTAGGGTTTTTAACCAATCTTGTGCATCCAATAACTTGGTTTGTGTCCTTGAATTAATATTTAGGTCATTTTCGTCCTCCCTAGGCATATTCTTGTCCAATTAGGGTTTTTAGCCAATCTTGTGCTTCCAATAGGTGTGTTTGTGTCATTGGAAGATCAATTAGGTCATTTTGGTCCTCCCTAGGCTTATTCTTGTCCAATTATGGTTTTTAACCAATCTTGTGCATCCAATAAGTTGAGTTGTGTCATTGGATTAACATTTAGGTCATTTTCGTCCTCCCTAGGCTTATTCTTGTCCAATTAGGGTTTTTAACCAATCTTGTGCATCCAATAAGTTGAGTTGTGTCATTGGATTAACATTTAGGTCATTTTCTTCCTCCCTAGGCTTATTCTTGTCCAATTAGGGTTTTTAATCAATCTTGTGCATCGAATAACTTTGTTTGTGTCCTTAAAATAATATTTAGGTCATTTTCGTCCTCCCTAGGCATATTCTTGTCCAATTAGGGTTTTTAACCAATCTTGTGCTTCCAATAGGTGTGTTTGTGTCATTGGAAGATCAAGTAGGTCATTTTCGTCCTCCCTAGGCTTATTCTTGTCCAATTAGGGTTTTTAACCAATCTTGTGCATCCAATAAGTTTGTTTGTGTCATTGAATTAATATTTAGGTCATTTTCGTCCTCCCTAGGCATATTCTTGTCCAATTAGAGTTTTTAACGAATCTTGTGCATCCAGTAGGTGTGTTTGTGTCATTGGATGATCAATTAGGTCATTTTCGTCCTCCCTAGGCTTATTCTTGTCCAATTAGGGTTTTTAACCAATCTTGTGCATCCAATAAGTTGAGTAGTGTCATTGGATTAACATTTAGGTCATTATCGTCCTCCCTAGTCATATTCTTGTCCAATTAGGGTTTTTAACCAATCTTGTGCATCCAATAACTTTGTTTGTGTCCTTGAATTAATATTTAGGTCATTTTCGTCCTCGCTATGCATATTCTTGTCCAATTAGTGTTTTTAACCAATCTTGTGCATCCAATAGGTGTGTTGGCGGCAATGGATGATCAATTAGGTCATTTTCGTCCTCTCTAGGCTTATTCTTGTCCAATTAGGGTTTTTAACCAATCTTGTGCATCCAATAGGTGTGTTTGTGTCATTGGATGATCAATTAGGTCATTTTCGTCCTCCCTAGGCTTATTCTTGTCCAATTAGGGTTTTTAACCAATCTTGTGCATCCAATAAGTTGAGTTGTGTCATTGGATTAACATTTAGGTCATTTTCGTCCTCCCTAGGCTTATTCTTGTCCAATTAGGGTTTTTAACCAATCTTGTGCATCCAATGGGTGTGTTTGTGTCATTGGATGATCAATTAGGTCATTTTCGTCCTCCATAGGCTTATTCTTGTCCAATTAGGGTTTTTAACCAATCTTGTGCATCCAATAAGTTGAGTTGTGTCATTGGATTAACATTTAGGTCATTTTCGTCCTCACTAGGCTTATTCTTGTCCAATTAGGGTTTTTAACCAATCTTGTGCATCCAATAGGTGTGTTTGTGTCATTGGATGATCAATTAGGACATTTTCGTCCTCCATAGGCTTATTCTTGTCCAATTAGGGTTTTTAACCAATCTTGTGCATCCAATAGGTGTGTTTGTGTAATTGGATGATCAATTAGGCCATTTTCGTCCTCCCTAGGCATATTCTTGTCCAATTAGGGTTTTTAACCAATCTTGTGCATCCAATAGGTGTGTTTGTGTCATTGGATGATCAATTAGGTCATTTTCGTCCTCCATAGGCATATTCTTGTCCAATTAGGGTTTTTAACGTATCTTGTGCATCCAAGAGGTGTGTTTGTGTCATTGGACGATCAATTAGGTCATTTTCGTCCTCCCTAGGCTTATTCTTGTCCAATTAGGGTTTTTAACCAATCTTGTGCATCCAATAGGTGTGTTAGTGTCATTGGATGTTTAATTCGGTCATTTTCGTCCTCCCTAGGCTTATTCTTGCCCAATTAGGGTTTTTAACCAATCTTGTGCATCCAATAAGTTGAGTTGTGTCATTGGATTAACATTTAGGTCATTTTCGTCCTCCCTAGGCATATTCTTGTCAAATTAGAGTTTTAGACCAATCTTTTGCATCCAATAGGTGTGTTTGTGTCATTGGATGATCCATTAGGTCATTTTCGTCCTCCCTAGGCTTATTCTTGTCCAATTATGGTTTTTAACCAAGCTTGTGCATCCAATAAGTTGAGTTGTGTCATTGGATTAACATTTAGGTCATTTTCGTCCTCCCTAGGCTTATTCTTTTCCAATTAGGGTTTTTAACCAATCTTGTGCATCCAATAGGTGTGTTTGTGTCATTGGATGATCAATTCGGTCATTTTCGTCCTCCCTAGGCTTATTCTTGCCCAATTAGGGTTTTTAACCAATCTTGTGCATCCAATAAGTTGAGTTGTGTCATTGGATTAACATTTAGGTCATTTTCGTCCTCCCTAGGCTTATTCTTTTCCAATTAGGGTTTTTAACCAATCTTGTGCATCCAATAGGTGTGTTTGTGTCATTGGATGATCAATTCGGTCATTTTCGTCCTCCCTAGGATTATTCTTGCCCAATTAGGGTTTTTAACCAATCTTGTGCATCCAATAAGTTGAGTTGTGTCATTGGATTAACATTTAGGTCATTTTCGTCCTCCCTAGGCTTATTCTTGTCCAATTAGGGTTTTTAACCAATCTTGTGCATCCAATAAGTTGAGTTGTGTCATTGGATTAACATTTAGGTCATTTTCGTCCTCCCTAGGCTTATTCTTGTCCAATTAGGGTTTTTAACTAATCTTGTGCATCCAATAACTTTGTTTGTGTCCTTGAATTAATATTTAGGTCATTTTCGTCCTCCCTAGGCATATTCTTGTCCAATTAGGGTTTTTAACCAATCTTGTGCTTCCAATAGGTTTGTTTGTGTCATTGAATGATCAATTAGGTCATTTTGGTCCTCCCTAGGCTTATTCTTGTCCAATTAGGGTTTTTAACCAATCCTGTGCATCCAATAGGTGTGTTTGTGTCATTGGATGATCAATTAGGTCATTTTCGTCCTCCCTAGGCTTATTCTTGTCCAATTAGGGTTTTTAACCAATCTTGTGCATCCAATAAGTTGAGTTGTGTCATTGGATTAACATTTAGGTCATTTTCGTCCTCCCTAGGCTTATTCTTGTCCAATTAGGGTTTTTAACCAATCTTGTGCATCCAATATGTTCATTTGTGTCATTAGATTAACATTTAGGTCATTTTCGTCCTCCTTAGGCATATTCTTGTCCAATTTGAGTTTTAGACTAATCTTGTGCATCCAATAGGTGTGTTTGTGTCATTGGATGATCAATTAGGTCATTTTCGTCCTCCCAAGGCATATTCTTGTCCAATTAGGGTTTTTAACCAATCTTGTGCATCCAATAGGTGTGTTTGTGTCCTTGGATGATCAATTAGGTCATTTTAGTCCTCCCAAGGCTTATTCTTATCCAATTAGGGTTTTTAACCAATCTTGTGCTTCCAATAAGTTGAGTTGTGTCATTGGATTAACATTTAGGTCATTTTCGTCCTCCCTAGGCTTATTCTTGTCCAATTAGGGTTTTTAACCAATCTTGTGCATCCAATACGTTCATTTGTGTCATTGGATTAACATTTAGGTCATTTTCGTCATCCCAAGGCTTATTCTTGTCCAATTAGGGTTTTTAACCAATCTTGTGCATCAAATAGGTGTGTTTGTGTCATTGGATGATCAATTAGGTCATTTTCGTCCTCCCTAGGCATATTCTGGTCCAATTAGGGTTTTTAACCAATCTTGTGCATCCAATAGGTGTGTTTATGTCATTGGATGATCAATTAGGTCATTTTCGTCCTCCCTAGGCTTATTCTTGTCCAATTTGGGTTTTTAACCAATCTTGTGCGTCTAATAGGTGTGTTTGTGTCATTGGATGATCAATTAGGTCATTTTCGTCCTCCCTAGGCTAATTCTTGTCGAATTAGGGTTTTTAACCAATCTTGTGCATCCGATAAGTTTGTTTGTGTCATTGAATTAATATTTAGGTCATTTTCGTCCTCCCTAGGCATATTCTTGTCCAATTTGGGTTTTTAGCCAATCTTGTGCATCCAATAGGTGTGTTTGTGTCATTGGATGATCAATTAGGTCATTTTCGTCCTCCCTAGGCTTATTCTTGTCCAATTAGGGTTTTTAACCAATCTTGTGCATCCAATAAGTTGAGTTGTGTCATTGGATTAACATTTAGGTCATTTTCGTCCTCCCTAGGCTTATTCTTGTCCAATTAGGGTTTTTAACCAATCTTGTGCATCCAATAAGTTCATTTGTGTCATTGGATTTACATTTAGGTCATTTTCGTCCTCCCTAGGCATATTCTTGTCCAATTAGGGTTTTTAACCAATCTTGTGCTTCCAATAACTTTGTTTGTGTCATTGAATTAATATTTAGGTCATTGTCGTCCTCCCTAGGCATATTCTTGTCCAATTAGGGTTTTTAACCAATCTTGTGCATCCAATAGGTGTGCTTGTGTCATTGGATGATCAATTAGGTCATTTTCGTCCTCCCTAGGCTTATTCTTGTCTAATTAGGGTTTTTAACCAATCTTGTGCATCCAATAGGTGTGTTTGTGTCATTGGATGATCAATTAGGTCATTTTCGCCCTCCCTAGGCTTATTCTTGT